>LPNX010162586.1:500148-518738 GCA_001517045.1 Pseudotsuga menziesii
AACCATCAAATTCTGGCTTCAGTACTCCTTCTTTTGTGTAGGTTAATGGTAACTAATTGCTTGTAAATACAGTGGCCTGGTTCATACTGTGATACGCGTAGAGGATGCTGTTACCCTCGCACTGGAAAGCCTACTTCTGACTTCTCTATTCATGGCCTCTGGCCCAACTACAGCACTGGCAAATGGCCCCAGTTCTGCGGTTCCTCCCGGGACTTCGATTACTCGAAGGTGCCACTCATTCTATATTAATTTCCCCTTAATGTACTGCTGGTTAGTTCATTAGATAAAATCTAAGATTCAGGCTTCTCACAAAAGGGCGTTATACAACTCTTTATTATTGTTGTCTCATTGTACATTTTGTTCTTCACTTGCAGTATCCTGAAGCCGAAGGCCTGATGCGACCAGGAAAACACAAGGGAACCCATTTGTCTCTTGAGGAAGCTATTAAAAGGAATGCTCTTCTAGAAGAAAAAGGTTCATCATTGCCGAAAACCATCTGTCGGATATGGCTGGGCAGCAAGCTGGTTCATTTTCGCCCAAAGTTAAGGTTATTATTCTCTATTTCTACAAAATGATATTTTTCGCCCAAAGTTAAGGCTTTTATTCTCTATTTCTGCAAAAGATGGAAAGGAAGAAATAATGGCAATAATAAATACCTGCCAGAGCTCGTATATTTCGACAGAGGCTCCATCGGGGAGGCCGTGAGGGAGAGCAAAGGCATGTTGTTTGCTGGTTTCCGACCAGAGAACATTCCGCTGGTCATCGACGAGATAATACCTGTAATCGGAGGAAAAATCGTGAGGGACGACGAATGTTGCGGATCGATCCGGCCCGGCCCGTCCTGAATCTGTAAGGATGGCTTGATTCTGGAAATGTTAACAGGAGTGGAAAGAAAGGAAACGGTGTGGCCATGAATTGCAAGAGCCTTTGAGAGCTCTAAGAAAGGATTTATGTGGCCCTACGCTAACCATGGAAATAACAGAAAGTGAAGCTTCTTCATGGCATTGTGACTGTCCATCATAAACCTTGAGGCAGTATCACCGCCTAAGAATGTCGGCAGGGCAGAGATTGCAGATATTATGTGCATTGATGTGCATTCAAGGGGCAGTTGAATTGACAGAGAAATGCCAGGCAGCCAGCAGATCAGGATCAACGCATCAACGCAGTAGATTTTCCCAATCGTCAGACGTTTTCATCCGACGGTTGGGGAGAAAAATCACATTTATTTGGGGGAGTAGAATCCATTTGGTGACGCCTTACGGCGTAATTAGAGTTGGTCAAGATCTTGATTTAAGAGGAAAGTGGATTTTTTCACTTTTTATCTTTTATTAATATTTTCACCTTTTTGAAAATAAGTATGAGAATGGCCTTTTTGGTCGTATAAAGAGGCCAGCCTTCTCCTTTGTAAAGGATAGAAAAAAGTTGCGAGTTTATTTCCCATTAAGCTGAATAGAAAAATCTTGTTGGGTTTTTTTATACATATTGGGCATCTCTTTCATGGTTGCATGTTTCATTAAAAGTTGTAGAGTAAATCTAACATAAAAGGCTATATTCTAGTCCATTAGAAAAGCATTTGCAGTTGTCAAGTTGTTTGTTGACGTTATGTTTTCAAAAGATCTTAGGAGCAATAGACAGTAGCCAGTTATACTTATATTCTCCTTGTCTTTGATTATGGAACGTACTAGATTAATCTCACTTGTGTGAAACGCAAGGCCCCCTTGAGTCTTCTTTTGACTCCATTCTTCCTTTTGGTACTGACACTAGTCTTCCCTCGAGGACTGATCCTCCTTTCCTTCCCATCACTCGATCAAAATACATTTTTTATTACAATTGTTTCTCTAAGGTAGCCTCTTCAATTCACCTTCATTGCACCCACCTTAGCGATCCTACCTTAGTGAAACCCCCTTGAGTTGGAGAAGAGCCAACCTGAAGCGAGGAAAAGAGGAGTGTGGTGACATTGGCTTCTCTCTTGAGAGTTGTTATCGAGCTCGTGTGCTTACTTTTTGGGCTTCAACACACACATGTCAGTTTTGGGTGACGACAAGCCTAAATACAAGAGGATTACTAGTGCATTAAAAACAAGCTGTACATACCAAATACAACATAAATCAAATTAACAGTCATGAATGAGTTACATAAACGACCTTATTCAAAACATCTTGGATACCAGAAGATGATCACCATGATCAGAAATGACTTCTTTTGGCCTAACATGAAGAAAGATGCAGCGTAGTACTTAGCTCGTTAAATCGAATGCCAACTAGTAAAGGCATAACACCAACATCCTACAGGGTTATTGCAACCGCTACCCATTCCAGAATGGAAGTGGGAAATAATTAGCATGGATTTTATAACTGGTCTACCTCAAAATTTCAGGCAACATGACTCAATTATGGTCGTAGCCAATAAGTTAAGTAAAAAAACTTATTCAAGTAAAATCTACTTATAAGGCTGTTAACATTGAAAAATATTTTTATGAAATAAATTTTCAGGATACGTGGCCTACCAAAGGTAATAATCTCAGATAGAGATGTAAAATTTATAGGAAAATTCTGGAAGGCTTTGTTTAAAGGGTTAGGCACTTAGTTGAACTTCAATACTGCGTATAATCCACAAACATAAGGGCAGACCGAAAGAGTAAACCAAGTCCTAGAAGGCGTGCTAAGAATGTATGTAATGGAAAAACCACGTGAATGGAAAGACTACTTACACTTTTTGAATTTGCTTACAATAATAGTTTTCAAGTATCAGCAGGTATGAGTCCTTTTGAAATTATATATGGACGCAAATGTAATACTCCAATTTCTTGGAGTAGTCATGTTGATAGGTTAATGTTAGGACCTGAATTGTTAAAGGATATGGAACTAACAGTGAAACATGTGTAACAAAACTTGAAGGCTACCCAAGACATGTTGAAAAATTATGCCGACCTGAAAATAACTCCTAGAGAGTTCCAGGTAGGTGAGATCGTGTACATAAAGGTAAAGCCCAAGAAAATATCTTTGAGATTGGGCAAGTATTCAAAGTTGACACCCAGGTATTGTGGGCATTTGAAATTTTGGCTAAAGTATGCCCGGTTGCATACCAGTTAGCCCTACCACTTACTGTTAAAGTACATAATGTTTTTCATGTTTCCATTTTGAAGAAATATATTCATGATGCTACTCATGTAATTGATTGTATTGTTATACAGGTGGATCCCGAAGGAGACTTCCAGGTGGGACCAGAGCCTATTCGCAACAGGAGTGAACATTTACACTAGAACTGTACCATCAGACAAGTCAAGGTGCAATGGAAGCACCTTAGTCGAGAAGAATCTACTTGTGAATTGTAAAGTGTTATGCGGGAGGCATATCTAATCCTATTCCAAAATGAAAATATGGGAGAATAAATTAGAAAGTTAATAACACCGAGGACAGTGTTATCTTCTAAGGGGAGGTGTATATAATACACCGAGAAATAATAATTTATTATTAATTTATGATAAAATATTTTATTTTATTATTTCGAATATTTTTGACAGAAAGTAAAAAATAAAACAAATGTAATGAATGATTTTTTGATTAATAAAAAATATTGAAGGGACAGAAATGAAATAGCTGTTGAAGAGTGTTCACGGATCCACAAGAGGAAAATAGAAGTGGATGTAGTTGTTGAGTGAGAACTCAAGGTGCAGGAGGTATCTTCCCCAAAATCAGGTCACAACTCTTTATTGAGTGCTAAAGAGCAGGAGGCTCATAAATGACCAAGTCCTAGGAAAAATACTATATAATAGTATGTCCATTAGCAAGCAGGAGGCTAGCATTGGACGAGGATTGAATCTGATAATGCAAGAGATGGAGCATTAGTGGATTTTTCTATTGTGGTTCAATGAATAGGCTCGAGGGTTCTCGAGCAAGTGATTTGGCTGCTCCAAGAGTTGGTTTTCCCAGCAGTGGTGCTAGGTTCTTATTCTATTGCTTATTGTTATAACTAGTTATAGTACGATTTCCCTTCTAAACTTGGAAATGCAATTAATCTTGTAGCAAAAATTATTATGCATTTGAAGTAAATATTGATTCTTTAGGTATCTGATTTAAGCATTGATCTAGTTTGCATCTAAATGGAATTTAGTTTTGTTGCGCATTAGTTCAGTAACCATTCCTATTATGTTATTTTTCTGTTAATCATATTATGTTAGTACAGTAACTAGATCTTCTTTCATGTTATTGCCTTCAAGCCTGTACAATGTTAGATTAATTATTTATGGATTCAGATCGGGCATCCATACTCGAATCAAAGATTGCTAGTAAGGGGTACTACTGTAACGATTAGTAATTTCTGAGAATAATCATTTTTACTCATGTTCTGGATTTGAATCTCATCACTTGCTTCCTGCAATTATTTAATGGATTGTAAATTATTCCTTCTAAAATTGTTCTCAAAATGTTAATCAAGGGATAAACTACTGTTTTAAATAGATCCACATTTATTTTAGAATTATGGTTGAGTGCCGAAAGGCCTGAGAAATTTTATAAATACATCCTATTAAAAGAACTCTATTACAAATCCATATTTTACAAATCTAAAATGATGGATCGGGATCATTTGGATCTGATTCAAATATATAAGGATAATCTAGTCATTGAAATTATCAATCTATATATGCTAACAACTCATGATTTCCAACTAATCAGATCTACATGATACAAAATACTCTAACAATCAGATCTACTTTTGTTTATAACTAAATCTTCTAAGATCTATTCCAAGATCGTGCTTGGAAAATAAATTCATACAGGTACACGATTATAATCAATACTTTAGTTTTTTCCAATCAAACTACAAGCTCTTAACTAACAAAGATCATTGCGGAAAAGGTTTGCAGACGGATATTTTGGGAAAAGTTGAAAAACGGTTCCACAATCCACAATTGCGGAAGGAAGGAGTTCCACACATTACATCAAAGGTTTACGGAAGAATATTTTGGAAGAAGTTGAAAAATGGTTCCGCAATCTGCAATTGCGGAATGAAGGAGTTCCGCAAATTGTAGAAAAGGTTTGTGGAAGGATATTTTGGAAGAAATTGATAAACGGTTCCACAATCTACAATTGTGGAAGGAAGGAGTTCCACAAATTGTGGAAAAGGCTTGCGAAAGGTAAATTTTGAAAAGTTGAAAAACAGTTCCACAATCCGCAACTCACAATTGCGGAAGGAAAGAGTTTTCACAAAAAATGTGGAAGGTAAATTTTGAAAGGTTGAAAAACAGTTCCACAATCCGTAACCCGCAATTTTGAAAGGAAAGAATTTCCACAAATTTTTTCATAAGGATCATTATGGAAGGTTACTTGCGGTAAGATCATTGCGGAAAGGGAAAATTGTGGAAATATAGATAGTGGAAAGACTAATAACTTAGAAGTTCATGTTTGAATAGTTAAATGATTTGGAGCCTAATTTTTTTTTAGAGCTGAGTTCAACGATTAACACCATGCTACAATTAATTGAAGAACAAGATAACTTAATACAAAAAATCACCTATAGGTTGAAGAACACCTGATGATATTATTCCTTTAGTAAAGCATGAACAAAAACTTTGGCGTATCTATTTTAACAGCATGTTGGAACTTCATTGATGTGTGTGTGTGTGTGTATATGTATGCATGTATTATAATTTTTTTTATATATGTATTTTTGAGGTTTGTGACAAAGAGTCAATGGTGGTGAATTGTAGATGAATTGATCAAAGGGTAGGTTACAAATTATAAATGGCCAAGGGCTAGTTGTGGTCAAAGAAATAAGGATCAAAGAAACTTTGAAAATATTGTCTTAATGAATTGGCCAGGTGCCAAGTTTCAAAGAAACTTTGAGATTTTTTATGGCCAAAGGTCGAAATCAAAGTGTTTTGATACCAAATGAAATGAACAATAGTTGGTTTACTGAGGAACATCCAACATAACAAGGACAATAGGTTGAAATCCATGTCGGACAAATAAATATAATTGAATAAGATAGATGACAGATTACAATTCCATGTGACAATATATTTATACCCATTGACTAGTCACTATGATTGATAGGTCATGTCCCTGGATTAGATCATGTCTCTTAGTTAGGAAGTGTCATTAAATTTATGATTATTTTCATTATTTATTAATGATTAGTTATATATTTATGTTCATTGCAATGTATAAACATAATCAATTCAATTGGCAACTGGTTGGATATCCATCCATCTATTTGTTTTGCTTATTTGCTAGAATCTCCCTAACTTGCGATAGTGGCCTTTGGTCTAAGAACCCATGAACTAGGGGCATATAATCCATCAAAATCACCTGAGGATTACACCCGCCCTGGACCACACCAACCCTCAATTGATTGGATTTTGGGTGTCTCCTCCTAACTAACTCACCCCTAAAGGGAATTGAACTTGAGCCACCCAACTGATGAGACCCACACTTTTTTTTGTAAAACTACAATTTTTCATTTTTCCATTAACAGAGGTAACAAAATACATAGAAAATCACTATTGACATCTTACAGGGTCCCGAGACTGTTTATCCACCCACCTAGTTGTTCAAAAAAATAAAATTTATGTTCAAAACTATTAGGAAAACCTGTCCAGAATTGAGCCACCCGATTGACATAATACATTTTTGAAAAATTAAACTACTAATTGACATGAAAATAACATCAATGTTGAGAATAAAAAATAAAAAAAGTTGAAAGTCGCAGAGAGAACCCGGGTCTGTCTTAGCCATATTAGGTGGTTGCATCCACATGTGTCGAGTCCGGAATCTCCTCGATAATTGTGTAGGAACCATTTTCATCATCCTATGCCTCAGAGGGTTGGTTAACCGACCGATGCTCTGGAAGAGGCCTCGAAGACATGCTTCCCCCGGGTTCCCCACAAACTCTTTCCGTGAGTATGGGGGAAACCTTCAATGGTGTCCTTAGCTAAGTGTTTTCCAGTCTCCCCCCACCAGGAACAATAAACCTTTGGGATGCATTGGAAGTCTCTCCCACCACACCCCGTCTATCGGTATTTACACCACCTTTAGTTTCCCTAGCACAAAGAGCAATGTCATAGTGCTTCCAGTCGAAATTGGATTTTAAACTATTCAGCTTCTTGTCAGTCTATATCATGCTTTCCCTGATACCCTGCACCATATCTCTGGCCCCTCTCCATTTGGTTGTCATGTGTTCCATTAACATGCCCACCATATTTTTCACCGCCTAGTAATGGTTTATCCTGCTCCCGTTCCTCCCAGAATCTAAATGCTCAGATACCACATGGGATTCCTAGTCATCAATCATGCACCGCACCGGCATAGAAAGATGTGTTGTATAACCATCTGTTGCACCTAGTTCAACCTTTCTCCCGGTACCTCTGTGCCCCTCTGCCTTGATATGTCGCAGTCCTGGTTAATAGCTTCTTTGATAAAGGAGTAAACTAGTAGCACCAAGATAACTAACAGTCTGGCTTTCCTGAGGTTGAGAGGCTCCATCTCCTCCATATTTATCCTCCCTAATCCAATTTGGGTCACACGTGAGAGGGTTCCACTCATTAACTCCTGCACATAATCCATCATATCTTGTCCCTGCAAACAATCCCGACGAAATGACGTTCTAGCTGTAGAAGGGGGGTGACTTAATGCCCGATGTCCTGGGAATTTAACCCCTGCGTAAATCGAGAGCCACACACCTTGTTCCCCTCCTCGTGCAAAGTGAGTTGTCCAAGTGCCTGCATCGGTGGCTATGCTATGAGCTATCCACACATCATCGTCGGTGGATCACCCACATCCGGGGGATGAGACCCACACCTTAACTGAATGAACTAGCGAGAATTGACAAAAAAATTGATGATTATAGTGGATTTGGGATAATATCATGCTCGCGTGACATGGGGTCGAATCTCGTCCACTACCACTATAAATTTCCAGTGAACCCAAGAGACACCAACCATGGGCCATGGGTAAGTCAAGGTATGAACCTATTTCCTCCATAGTCTTTACAATCTGTGATTGCCAATTGGTCTACACCTCGGGGGGATTAAATGTTTGGAGGATATGCTGTTCGTATTTGATCCACTTATCCGTCCACAGGTCACAAGATCATTTAATACAATCTCTTTGGGTGGAACCATAGGTTCGATCACTACCTTAAGGTGCCCCCATGGCTCCAAGTAATTTGGCCCTCATTGGAATTGAACCTTGTCCATTGGTGAAAAAGTCCTTGTTCTTCACTAATGGATCCAAACCCTTTAGGCACTCCATCCATCTAATTTCAATTTCAATGAACACTAGTCAATTCATAATGAAAATTGAAAACCATGTTTAAGGTTTTCTTAAAGTTGTTTATTTGGTTTTGAGAATTAATTGAGTCTATTGTTTCAAAAGAAACATTTCACCATACATTCACAGATCTCACATAGTTTGACCAGTGCTTGAATAATGGACCATATATGAGGAATAACACTATGATTTTCATTAATAATGGGGAATTTACAGAGATTACATCAATGTCTACTATGGAATCTCAAAATACATAAGAATATCTTCTATAGAGAGAGAAGGAGTGGCTACAAGAAATCCATAGAGAAAAGAGGAATATTTGCTGCTCCATATGAGTGTTTTGCCTTCATTGTTGCACCCACTATCATCAATATTTTGACCCCAACTATCAGATATTCCTCCTACATTGCACCCTCCATAAAATGTGGATGATATAGAAAGTTTAGGACATCCCCCAAGTCATCTAGATGACCACAAGTGCACCTTCCTTTAGATGAAACAAATACAAATGTTACGGAGATAAACTTCCTATGGCTTGGGGTGTACCACAACATACAACTAGACACGAGAAATCAATCCCTTCCCAATATGCAAGAGAAACCAAACATATAACACTAAGGGACCTGGAATCATACCTTATTCCGGACGGTTGAAGTAGATCCCCGTTGAGCTTTTTCCAATCCTGCTTGCGCTAACAATTTGCTCTCAACAACAACAAACAAGACAAGCATGCTATATAATATGGTGTTAGATCTACTCTAGCATATACAATCAACAATGTATAAGCAATTAAACATATCCATGGATTCAATATTCATTCAAATGCACATTATTGGATAGGAAAATATATTTCTATTAATAAAATCAAAGATTACACAAGTGACAACCTCTGTCGGCACGTCTACGAACCAGAGAAACCGAATCCTCCACCTGGGCCTCCATCTCTCAATAGCAAGCTCACAAGAAAAGGAAAGCTTGGGAAGAACAAAAAGTGCTCCAAAGGGACAAAGGGATGCAGACTCAAGTATATGCAAACTGTGGCAACAATGGGGTATAGTTTCCTTTCTCTTCAATTCCTCCTCTTCAATGTATCCAAGGGGTTCCTTATATAGCACTCCAAAGGGGTAATGGAGGGTAAAATCCTAGTGATATCGAGGCATATGGAAGGCCAAGAGTCAAGTGGTTCAGAAACACATGAAGGAAAACTCCAAAAATATTTGGATTTATGCACACATACCGAAGTATATGGGTTTGAGGTCAAAAGTCGCGTATACACACGAGTATGGGATTAACAGTCGCGTACAACAATAAACAGGGGTTTTAAGGGATGAAATTGGAAACATCAAAGTATAATATTAGTCCATGGGGTCTAAAGATTCTACAAAGGGAGAGTGAAGGCCATAAATATGTGATCAACCATGTGTGGTAAAATCAGCTATAATAGATGCCCCCTAATGTGTGATGTCAGAGGGGTAACATGATGGCCAAAATACATTATAAAATCCATCCCAGAAGTGGAGTGATGAAGAACCAGGTGGAAGAACCAACCTTCAATCGGTATAGTACAATAATCAATCTCTGCATATGACTGTAAATACATAGAGCAGTCTCGGATACATAAGAGTACAATGGCCATGAATAGGCATGATATACAAAATGTGACATGTGTGGTCATCGCCACGTACAATATAGAATAGATTAGAATCTACATGATGAAGATATACAATGGATCAAGATCTCCATAGAAGCTGAATATATATAATGGATCAAGAACTCCATAATGGTTGAAGATATCTGACATACACTGGAATCAAATCACGAGAACTGAAATCTCCTGAACACTGGCACGATCAAGGAGGTAGCATATGTGGAATGCCACCAAGCTGAAAATTCTTCTACTGTAAACCGCTATGAGTACATGTTCTACTATGTGAATAGAAGTGTCGAGGTCGAACATAGTAGTCCATCGTCTGATTACCAGTCATTGATGTATACCGTTAACATACGGAAGATCACCCATCGATAATGAAATTGGGAATCAAGGTACTAAAGTGCAATCTAACAAGTGTGAATAGATGTGTTGAGGTCGAACACTTGGAAGAATCCATTGATCAGGGGACATTGATGTATTCCCAAAACTGTCGATGGTGAGAGAACTTACCACTGATGACTGTAAGTCTCAAGGCACTCAAAAGACTCGAGACTCCTATCCCAGAATAAATGACCTGAAGTTGATGGGATGGAATCCACTGGAAGGAGGGAGTTAAGGCATCCCCCATCAACCAACACGAGGTACTCATCAACGTTGTATAATGTGGAAGAACTCGAACAAGATGTGCGTGAACCAGTAACAGTACCAGGAATGGCCGACATGCAAAGTCAAGACAATGGAGGAATGGCCGACTCAGGCTTAAACTTCCTTCGAACAAGAGCATAAAGGAAAATGGTGACTAAAGGTAGGTAGCATGGACTTGATATGCAAACTGGGACATCTCTTTGATACACAGGAGGCATCAACAGAGGCTCCATAGGGACTGGAAGCTTAACCAGTGGGTGGAGATAAACTCAGAGTAACAAGTACAACTCCTAAAGTCAAACTAAGAACCCAACCAACAGATGTGATATACAGTGCTCTATTTGAAGGCGACACGACTCGACTGCTACCAAAGATAACATCTTTTCCTGTCCGGCTTTTTGGTTTTTTGATTTTTTTGGACTTTTTCAGATATTTTGAAAAGCTTGAAAAATAATAAAAGTGCTTTATAGTTACAAATCTAGGAGGAGATGAATGTCAGGGGACAAGCAAACTAGTTCCAAGCAATGGAACATACCTATGCTCAATGCAAGGAAACATGTGCAGGATAACGACACTCAAGGGAAGGTCCCGTCTCGGTAAAAAATGGGGAATCAAGTTGCAAAAGATATGTAAAAAGGATTTGCTTGGCTAGACATGAGACAAGCTCAAGCTATATGGCTGATACTCAAAGTCAGGAAAGCCGACATAAGGCTCAATAAGGAAAGCAAAACTCATGATAATGCAATTACAACTTGACATATACAAGGGAGTTTCGAGGGAATGGCCAACATAAAATTCAAGAGGAGTATGAAGCTCTTGCTCAAAGTCATGGAGGTACTAAAGAAAGGACTCCCACACCCTAAAGGAGAAATGTTAGCATGGGCACCAAATGCAATACATGATCTAACTAGGGTACCCATTTATGGGAAAGCTTTGCCATTCACATAATGTCACTTCTAAAAGGAACATGAAGGTTTTGTGACAAGATGGAATGGGTTCGTACCTAGGGTTAAGATGAAACGGTCATAAGGCCATGCAAAATGCAAGCGGATGTGAAATCCTAACTTATATGCTAGTTTAGACATAATATCTGAAATAGGCACAAACGGGTCGAAGGCACAGTCAAACTGCACTCAAAATGGGTTGCTACAACATCAAATTAGTTCAAACGATCCAAAATGGTTAGAAACGGTAAAAAACTATAGAAAGAGGGTAAAAATTTCTATAAAATAGTGAAAAATTAAAAAATTTCATAACATTTTGAATTTTTACCCACCATAGTGCATTTGAGTCTAGAACTTTAGAAGCGAATTCCAGGAGCAACGTCCGGTGGGATCCCTCCATGTTTGATCCAGGTAAATTCCGTTTCCCCTCTCTTTCATTTTCATGTAAAATTTTTAAATTTTCATGGTCAAATTAATTTTTTAGGCCAGCCCAACTTGGGAATTTTGACCCACGTGGATATTGGGCATTTTTCCGCGTATAGGGTAGGCCATACACGGAAAATGCCACAAAAACCATGTACATACGTGGTTGTTTTGCATACAGTCATGTATAGGGCCGCATACATGGTTTTTATGGGCAAATAATGATCAAAAGTTGTGTTTTTTGTGCAGGATGGTACTAGAGTGGAGAGAGAGGGAACATGGTGATGTTGAGGAAGTTGTTCAGGATAACCTCATGGCTTAATAAGGATTATGGGCATGCGGGTTATACAAGTTTTGGTGTCTTGGCAGCTTAAGGGAAAAGCCAAGACTACTCCAGTTGCTGGTAGATTACTGGGATCCAGAGTCTGAAACCTTTCAGATAGATGGGATGTCACTCAACATTGAGGTTGAGGACATATATTTCATCACAGGTTTGTCCCGACGAGGGGAGGAGGTGAACCTCCGATCTCGTGGGCCAGGAGGCGGGCTGACCATAGAGGACTACATAGCTGTGTACTACCTTCCCAATATAGAGAAGGTTGGGAGTCAAATCCTGACAAACACAATTCAAATTTTGGGGCTGAAAGCCATCCTATTGGCATTAGGAAGGATTGCAGGTTTGACATCACTCCACTAGGCCTCACGGCCAATGATGTTCTATGCAGTAGAGTGTATGCGGCCTGCAATATATTACTGGATTACTACGCTGCTGAGCATCACTCCACCAGGCCTCATAGCCAATGATATTCTATGCAGTAGAGTGTATGCGGCCTACAATATATGACTAGAGTACTATGCTGCTGAGCAAAATGAAACAACAACTCAGTGACTACAAGATGGATAGGGTGCGAAACTTCAGGTTTCGCAGCATACTGAGCACATTATTTTTTGAGTGGGTGCCAGGGATAAGCCCTAGAGTAGACATTGCTCCACGTGGAGTCCAGGATCCAGCTCAGTGACGCTGGGCTAATGTCATGCGTAGACTCGAAGGTGGAAGGGTGGCTAAGCCCTACCCAGAAGAGCTCTTTCCATTATGGTGGAGATAGCTCATCGCCATAGATGACTATCCCTATGTATGGATCGACTTCCACAATGATCCAGACATGCCCCTACCACCAGCAGCAGCTTATGGAGACATAGGTAACGAATCCCAAACCCACTTTTATTTTTTTTGTGTTTTTTGATATATGAAATCAAAAGACATGTTTTTGGTGTGACGACACATAGTGACACTCTGTCATATATATGCAGATGTAGGACCACGACGGCCAGATGGCTTTCCTTGTCATCGACAAAGGAGAAGAGGTGATGAGATCATGGGTGCGGATGCGGAGCGGATGCTCCGGAGCATTCACATGAACTTTGTTTGATTGACACAAAGAGTACCCATGGCACAAGTTGAGGGCTTGCTTGAGGCCATGCAGCGCTAGGTGGTTGGAGTACCACGAGCATGGGTTCGATTGTTTCTCCGGCTAGCTAGAGTCGTGGTGTTCTACCATGATCAACACCCTCCTCCACCTCAGGCTTAGAGACCTGGGTGTATATTTTTTGTATGACCGTGTAGTATATTTTGGTGGCTCGGAAGCCCCAATTTTGTATATGACACTTATGTATTATGACGTCACCTTTTTTGAACTTAATGAAAAATATTTATGATGATCGATTATTATTCTATTTACATGTGTAAAATGTGTTTGTGAAATGATTATGGTCTGTGAAACAAATGCCAATATAGGACATAGTTAGCATATGAATCAACATCTTGATTAAAATTTATTGGAACATGAATGTATGTTATACTCTCAAATTGTTGTTCTAGAAATCTAACACGTAAGAATTTTCGTAATAATGTTAGATCCCTTATACGATACAAGTGATTAAGTTGTGAAACCACTAACTGCGAATCAAGACGTACCTCAAGAGAATGAACACCATGTGAAATGGCATCACGCAATAACTCAATAACGACACTATATTCAACAACATTGTTTGACGATGGCCGTAAACATACGCCTCCTGAAGAAAATACTTGACCCATAGGAGTATTGATCACCCAAGAAGTCGAAGCTGAGTTTTGAGTGTGGCGGCTAGCACCATCAATGAATCCTATGTAAACGGAAGACTCCATCGACATTTGCCATAACAAACAAAAGCTAATCAATAGACCCGATCACCATAAGAAAACCTAATTATGCACTGCAAAAGTGTACAATAATATACAAAAATCATCCCTGACTGAAGATCATGGATAGTATTTTTTAGGCTAGATCCCATCTCTAGGCTTCGCCAAGGCTGTGCCCCCATGATCAACTAATCGAACAGGTCTAACATCTGGATAAGCCCTAATGCCACATTCAACCATGAGGGGGATAATTATTGGTAGTCCATGATTCGACAAAGTGAACATATATCGAAATTCTTTGAACCGCTCGACGTACTGAATCTTGCTAGGATCACGAGAAATGTTGATAGGAATCATTGGTGACAAGTTAGCCATGTTCCCTTCAGAAACCTTACTAGGAGAGCTTAATGGGACGACAGGGCTACCAACTTTATCGCTTAGAATCGCCCTAAAGTCATTACACTCTAAACGATCAAGCTTAGGAAGGAAATACGATCTATGGTGCAACTCTTCCCAAGGTTGTTCAATTCTAGACATGGCCTCAAGAATAGCTTCATCTGATGGAAAAACATCATCAAGGCAGTCTTGAGAGTGAGATGACTCTACTGCCCATGCATGCAGCACATAAGGGTCCTCCTCCTCTGTCCATGAAGAGGAAGGACTAGGCCCTACAACATGATCAAGATTCGCTTGATATGCCACCATTGTTGTAGGCAACGACACATCAGTCTCGATAGGTATACTCGAAGTACTCAGTGAAGGAAGAATCCAAGGATCCTCCATATGAGTAGTGTGAAGGGATACCGAATTTGACAAGGATGAAGCCCCACCAAGACTAGACCCAATCATAAGAACGGGCGTAGGACAACTAAAGGTTCCCATGAGAGAAGGATACATACCCACACCCACATTCTTAGTTTCCGGATGAGAACGATTGATAATCGAGATAGAAGCTCCCGATGATGCATTTACACTCGGATTCTGGAAAGACTTTTGATCAATAGTAATGATATTCCCATTCAACGAAAAGCAAACCACTTGGAAGAGAGAAGAGACTACAACTTACATATTGTACATCCAGTTCCTACCCAACAAAATATTATAGTCAAGGGGTGCACCAACCATCTCAACCTCGATCGCGGCAGTTTTCCCTCCCAATTGGATCTCTAGAGAAGGAAGTATACCATGTGGCTGAAACGACCTTCCATCGAAAGCAGTCAACATGTTGGCAGATTGAGACAACATGGGAGAACCTAAGCCCTTCCAACAAGCCAAAGACATCTCGGAAGTGGCAGCACCTTCATCAATAACAGTACACATGATGGTGTTGTTGAGACACTCTACATGAATCAAAAGAGACACGTAGTAAGGCAAGCGAGGATAGATTCCATGAGTTTCAAATTTGATCATGGAAGAATAGCTATCATAACTAACCCTAAGAGTAGACAACAAGGCCTTTCTCTACGAAAGACAAGTCTGAAGCACTTCTAATGCAGACATCGCACAAGGAGTTTGGCCCAAATCCTCGACAATTGAATAGTTCTGGGCAGCTCGAGCATTAGGATTGTGCTTCGAGCGCTTCAAGACTCCCTTAGAAATGCGAGGCAGAACTTCAAGCTTATCCCTAGGCTTTTCAATTCGCAAAGAGCTCTCAGGTGGAGCAGGTTCTTTCCCAAGGTCAGATTGTGACGAACCATAGTCTTTCGTACGCATCACAACATTTGTAGCATTCACCATGTTGATGCAACCGTGACCACTAGCGGCCTTCGGCGGTTTTGAGTTCCACTAGGTGCACAACATAGTCTAGTTAAGCGATAACTGGCTCACTTGTTTCGTAATCGAGTCTGCAATTTTGGTACTTGTGGATCCAACAATACCATCGGCATGTGGCCTAGGTTTAATCTTGGGGTCAAAATTGGATCTTGGAGCATTTCAGGATAATCTCATACAAGAGTCTGGATTGAGCATAGATCAAATCCAACTCTTGAGCCCTAAAAATAGCTTGGTCCTCATTTTGAACTTTGGATGTGGAAACATCCTTCGCGATATAAGGGAACAATGACTTGAGGAACCACTATAGAAGAAACTCTGGTGGTATAAAGGCTTTAATTAATTGTTTCCGTCTACACCACTCTTGAATATGATCCAAAATATGCGGGGCTTTGTATTGCCAGAAGGTCGACAAGAGTTCGGCACCGATGTTGTAACATACAGATAGCTGGAAATGATTAAGAAAATTCAAGGCAAGGTCATCAAACGTAGTATAGGTCCTCCTCGGTAACTCTATATATCGTTTCATCACAGGACCCGTGAGGGTGTGTTGAAATAGCCTCAAATAGACAGAATCATCATGTAAAGAATTAGAAGAGCACCAAATGTGGAAGGTTGTGACATGCTCACCAGGATATTCATTAGCCTTTCCTTCGAACTTGGGGATGTTCGAAGGAAGCTTGGTAGGGACTGCCGGCCATGCCAGATCATGAGACACATGATCATTCATCAATCTCGAGAAATCAGGCAGGTTCAAGGTCGTAAGGAAAGGGAGCCTAGGTTGAGGTGGTCGATGCCACGCTATTTGATAGGACTAATTTGGATAAGGTTGATTGCTATACACACCATGGACTTGGCCAGTGGGATAATAACCTCCGCCCATATGAACCATGAAGGGCTGTATGGAAGCATTGTAATGTGGAGTACCTTGTGTTATCACTCAGAATGTACCCAGGTTGTAGGAGGCACACCCCGAGGTAACAACAAAACCACTTTAGGAAGATATTGATATTTCTCTCCCAGAGAGGGATCTCTCAACACAAATCTTACAAAATCAAATGATAAACAATATTTAAGCATTCATTCATTTGGCTGAACCATTCACATATCCATTGGGCATGGAGTCATATACAGGTAAAAGATCATAAAGATACATACACGAGAACTATCAAAGGCAAGATAATCACATCATTACAGTCATCAAATTTGATCTGCGTGAAACGGAAGAGATGAGAAAATAATCCATCAATACAGAGCGTCTAAAAGGAATTCCATATCGACTTTAGCAGAAAAATCATATAATATCTGAAATAATGAATAGAGCATAAACATATGAATTCTACTCATTCAACACTGCATTCCAGATACGAAGGAAGAACAAAATGGAGTGTTACACAAAGGAAATAACAAGCACATAAGGGAAATGGCACAGACTGCAACATCAATGACACATGAATCTTTGACAGGAAACTTCTCATGCATTCACTTTATTTCTCAAAACAGATATGTCTTTCCAAACCAGCAACTCTCTTGATGGGATCCAACCCCCATCTCATAAAAGAGATACAAATTTATAGATCAAATAATAAGTCTGCTTCCAGCAGATCAATAACAGAATGACCGGCGTAAATTAGAGTTTGTAACTGAAAATCCTACACCACTAGGAAGTTGTTACAATTCCATTCCTAACCGATCATAGAGCATGACACAACTGGATAACAAACTTTGGTCCATTAGCTCCGAATCTTTGCTCCAATAGCACCACGTCCTTTGCCAAATCAGCTCCGAGTCTTTGCCCCATCAGCTCCACGGTACCTGCCACTTGTTCCTACGGAGGAAGAGTAAACTTTGTTTTCCCCAGCTGCTCTACAGCCTTCCACTGTTCAGAACTTGGGGTGTCGCTTTCCACCATTTCCCGGATGGCCACCTCGAGCTCCATGTATGTTTCGTAGGACTTTTTAGGCAATCTGGTTCTGATAGCTGTGAACTTCTGCAGGACTTTGAAATCTTCAGTTAGCATGTCTACAATGGTCTGTCCCGACAGGCTTTTCTCCAGCTCATTAAACTTTGAATGGTCCATACGAGCCCTGACAATCAAGTGATTATAATGTTCGTGCGGGAGCATTTGACCCTTTTCGTTCCAGAAGCATGGCAACCCGTCTTCGAACAGCCCTTCAAACTCCTTTTTGAACTTGTTGACCTGTACCATTAATTCTTCTGATTTGTCCTGAACAATCTCCATTAACTGGTGCTTGTGGATGATTTTCTTTGCTGAGAAGATTATTGAGACTCTGTCCTTTATGCCCATGTCATGCAACTTTTGATATGTTAATGAATTCAGGAAATCCAGGGTGTTTTGAGCTGTAGCGAGAGGCCTTTTCGCCATGTGTTCGTTTACCACTCTCAATCTCTGCTGAGTTGAATCTATCAATCCACACAAATCATCAATATAATTAAGATAGTGCCTAAACTTGGTAACTTCAACACTTAGGGTGTCCCAAATGATGTGTTTCGCCCCCTGAAGGGGGCCCTTCCCAATACATTTTTCTTTCAGTTCGTGAACTTTCTGCTGGAATTGGCTCTTGTCCTGTAAGAGATGCATTCTGCTTTCGCTTACCTTGGCTAACTCGGCTTTCACCTTCTCATTCTCGGCTTGCAATTCCTTAATAGTCTCCTCCTTCAAACTCACTTGGGACATAGACTCC
>LPNX010162586.1:518907-530912 GCA_001517045.1 Pseudotsuga menziesii
AATGCTTCCAACTTGCTTATCTTTATCATGGCTTGCAACAGGTCCGAATAAAGAATGTCGCTGGTTTGCTTGTGTAACTGTATCTTGTCTGGGGTACTAATTTTATCCAGACGGATCTCTATTTCAGACATTCTTTTATCATTCACAATGGCCATCTTGAAAGTATTTTTCTCCACATCTCTAGCAGAAAATAGAGATGTTTTAGAACTGTGCAAGTTCCTTACCCTTGGGAGTAGATTTCTTGTTTCTTCCAGGGACTGCTTCCTCTTCTCTAGGTAGCTCGCTTTGAGCTCTTCTTTTGATTTAAACAGGGAGCCTGATTCTAGACTGTTAATATCACCTTCTGAATCTTTAAAGGAAAACTGACTAACCTGTACTGTCTTCAGGGGAACCAAAGCAGCCCTTTTGGAAACTCCGGGCGCCCCTTCATCCCCGATCTCACCTCCTTTGAGCAGCTTCGCTTTCTTATGGGATGTTTGTTCATCCACATCCATACTTTCGGCTTCGTCCAAACTCCTCTTGACAGCAACACTGACACCCTCTGTGATTTGGATCTCTGAATATGATGTAGGATTTGCCTCAGCCTCAGCATTGGACTCGTCAGTGAATGTGAGCAAATTAGCTGTTTCAGATAACCCTTCAACGGCTTGATGCTCAAACGGTTTGGTCCTGTTTGCTTGCTTTCTTAATGAAATCACCTGGGGGGGGTCGTAGCTCATATTCACATCCTTAATGAATTCCATGGGCTCCATCAATCTCTCTATACATGTCAGGGCACCTTTGCCTTTAAAAATGAAAGGGCCGACCTTAAAAGGAAATTTAATATTCAAAGATTTCTTGAAAGCACCGAAGTGCTCCTCCTCTGATAACAACCTTTGTCTCATAAACTCCAGAGCAAAAATTCTTGGAGTTAAAAAAGAAGGCAACCTATAAGGCTGACTAGTAAAGCCGTACACTCTCAAAATAGTGTAATCTTTGTACAGGAACCAGTCTCCCACCCGTCCTTCGGGTGAGGACTGCATCAAATATTTCATTTCATCGAAGACCCGGGGCAATTCTCCATCAAACAAGATCCTGTATACTTCGGACATGATCGAATTGGCGAATTCGATCAAGTGGATTTGCCTTGGCAAATCAGAAGAGGATAAAGTACTCAAGAAATTCAATTCTGTAACATTGGAACATATCAATATGTTAAGCAAATGTGATTGAAATCTAAAAAACTGGACCTTGGGAAACTCAGTCAGCTGGAGGTGGATTGCCTCGGCAAGATACTCGTCCAAATTAAGCACAGGAGCTGACTGGGACTCGGGACTCAAAGAATTCACTTTTAACAGGAAACCAAGGACAACATGACCTATATGATAATCGTCATCTAGACCCAACACCTGACAAACCAAAGACATCACTAACTGCACCTCAGTTATGAAAACGCGCAAGGGGTAAGGTAAGGAGAGGCTTTCCAGGGACTGACCTTCCTTCAGGATACTTGACAGGAATCGAGAGCAAGCATCGATTGGGCAACTTCGGGAAAACTCAGCAAGGACGGCTTCATTCACAGACTCACGGTTTCCAGGATAAATTTTGGGCAAATCGAGATTTTCTCTAACTAATGAAGCATCAATTCTACACAATATCCTAGACGTAGACTGACTCACAATGACTCTCCGAGAGGGAGAATAAGTTACTGCGCACCATTCGGCAAATTCCGGGAAGTGGAGGGTTTGCTCCAGGGCGAAAAAGTATAAAAAGGACTTGCACACATTCAGAATATCATTTCCCTGCAAAAAATAAGACCATAACCTTTCTTTACTGCCAGACACACTTCCTGTAGACAGGAAAGGGTCACAGACACCTCTGTGTCTATCTACCAAGAATTCTTCCCTTTCATCCGGGACCCGACCAGACACAGAAGCTTCGCTCTGTTGGTCCATTTCTTAATTTATAACACGAATTGGGCGAAGAAGTTACAGGTTTTGAGGTCCTACCTGGCTCACTGTGAAGGCGTGTGCTCGGAACGCGCCTTGGTACTTGACAACTGGAAGCGCCCAAATCGACAGGTCCTTTTCGCCGGGTCCCAAGAAATAAAATAATCAGAGAAGATGTCAATTTTTCCTTTATAGGACCACCCTGATTAGACACGTGGGAAACATTTATTTCCGCAACCACTACCTGTCTCTAACAGCCACGCATATTTCTCTTCCGGGTTCATTTCCGACTGCCGATCTCTTCTGCGCAAATTCCTGGCCTTCGGATCACAGGCCACATGTCCCTTTCCGCCGAGCCTTCTCGTTTTAACCATCGCGCAACTTTGGGTCCCGGAGTTATCCGCAGCCATTGATCTGATTTGCCTTCGCGGGTGAGCCGTCGGATCACGTTTTGTTTACCAATTCCGCTAGGCTCTTCCCTTTTAACCGTCGAGCAACTTTGCTCAGCGGAATCGTTCCCAACCGTTGATGCGATCTGCCTTTGACCACGCGCCGTCAGATCAAGCGCCGTGCACCAAATTCCGCCGGGCAATCCTGGATTATCCTCCGTGCTTGTTCCTCCTCCGGAATTCTTTTCGGCCGTCGATGAGATTGCCTGGCGCTCCTCAACCGCCCGATCCTGTGGCACGTACCACATTTCGCTGGGCGCTGTGGGTTTATCGGGTGCGCAAATTCCCACTCCGGAATCATTGTCAGCCGTTGATCCACTATGCTCTCATCTCCAACCGTTGGATCAAGCGGCACGCAACCAATTCCGCTGGGTGGTCCAAAGGTTATTCCGTGTGCACGTTAATTTCCCGGGAACCAACATATCCGTTGATCTGTGCCGTCTTCACTCCTCGGCCGTTGGATCAACTTCCACGCATCATTTCCGCTGGAAGCCCTGACACTTATCCGTCGAGCGAGTTCCGGTTGCGGAATCGATCCCGACCGCCGATGGGATCCGATTCCGTCCCTCCACCGTTGGATTGAGAGGATTACATGTGTTTCTGCCGGTCCACCATTTCCTTAACTACCTTGCGCTTTCAGACGGCGAATTTAGCATGAGCCGTAGATCAACCCCGAACAAATGTTAGAACCCCCGATGTGTGCAGGCGGCTAAAGGCCCGAACTTCCCTTATATTACTCACATGTCTTGACGGGCGGAAGGAGTGTCAGCCATGGATTTGCTCCTCCTTTCGATCACAGCTCAGGATTTATTTCAACTCGGCTGCTCTTTAGACTATCAGGTCTCCTTTGTACTATGCCTTTAAGCCAAAGTATTTAAACAACACAATCTTACCTCACCTTAGTCTTATATCTCTTTTGTTGAATACAGGTGTTAAAAACTGGCTCCATCTGGGGATGATATCCTCCCCGCGAGGTATCAAAGAACTCGTAGATCAGGTGCCTGTCTTTCGACTCTGCATAACGATTCCCAAAAACTCCTCTTTTTGTTTTTTGCAAGTATATCATTTTTGTATGTTTTTTAGAAAGGAATGGTAGGCTTCCTGGATCTTGGGGCTTCCACTGTAAGCCCCAAATGCCTTCGGCTTACCCTTCTTATTGACTGGTAAAGCAACTATGTACAGTCTATAATACAAATTTTACCTTCCTTCCCTAGGATAGGTAATGTTTCAGATATCTCCCATTGACAGGGTTGCTCTCAAGAAGAACCCCGTTCGTGTACTCCAGCAAAAATGCATTTTGCCCTCTATACCCAACAATAATATAAGGCCCGACCCACATAGGATCAAATTTTCCGTGTTTGTCTTCATTTGGAGCATCCCACTTTAAAACCAGGTCATCGATCTGAAATTGTTCTTCTTTGACCCTTCTGTCAAAGGTACTTTTCATTTTTTCTTGGTGTGACTGCACTTTGTCATAAGCCTTGTACCTTCGCTCTTCAAGCTCAATGATCTGATTTATCCTTCGCTGTATGTGATTCAGTTCTTCCTGCTGATCCTGGAAATACCTCATAACTGGAACCCCTAAATATACAGGAAAAATCACCTCGGCTCCATATACCAGCTGGAAAGGAGACATGCCGATTGCTCTCTTCGTGCTAATCCTATCAGCCCATAGAGCGTATTTCAATTTGGTATGCCACGACCTCTTATTGTCCTCCAACAGCTTTTTGATGATCCTCACTAGACTTTTGTTCGAGGACTCAGCCAACCCATTCCCCTGAGGGTAATAGGCTGTCGAATGATTGAGACTTATGTGATACTTATGACATAAATTTATCATTTTTCTGGACTTGAAAGCAGCTGCATTGTCTGTTACTATTCTTTTTGGACACTCGAATCGAGCCAATATATTTTCTTCAAGGAAATCCATGATCACATGTTCAGTAGCCCTTCTGGTAGGAATGGCTTCTATCCACTTAGTAAAATAGTCTGTAGCTGTCAAAATCCATCTGTGTTGCCCTGATGAATTGGGGTTTATTTCACCAATAAAATCCAAACCCCACTGTTGAAAAGGCGCTTCTACTGTTATCGGATTTAGAGGAAGAGGTAATACCTTTCTCTTACCATCGAAAATTTGGCATTGATGACATTTGCTGGTTTCTTTATATACGTCTGAGAACAATGTAGGCCAATAATAACCAGCTCTTAGGATTTTGTTGGCTGTCACTTTCCAGGAATGATGTCCCCCACAGTCTCCTCTGTGAAATTCTCTTGTAACTTGCTGGGCCTCATCCTCCAAAAGACAATTTAGCAAAACCCCTCCAGGGTCTTTCCAATAAAGGTATTTATTTATGATGCAATATTTAGCCGACTTCAATTTCACAGATCTGGCTCTTGACTTACTTAACCCATCTGGAGCTTGCAGATTTCAGAGGACAAATACAATATCAGAATACCATGGAGAGGTTACAAAATCAACCATCACTTCTATATCTGTGTCTAGCTGATCAGATTGGTGAGACAAAAAAATTATCTGCAAGGATTCACAGTTTGAATTTGTCATCATCTTAGCCAGCCCTTGCCCTTTAATCAGCTTCGTTGGTTTTATTTCTAGGTCATATTCCAATAAGGTGGCTATCCATTTTGCCCTTCTGCCTTCTGGATCCGGTTGAGTCAAGATAGCTTTCACTGCCGTGGTCGGCACATGTGCAATTATGTCTGAATGCAAGACATACACTCTGAAATCCTTCAATGCCTTAACCAAAGCATATGCTTGCTTCTCCATGATGTCATACTTCAGTTCCCCATCCCTCAGAATTTTACTGAAAAAAGCTATGGGTTGTTCCTGGTTTTCACTATTTTTCTGCAATAATACAGCTGCTATAGTATGTTCCGAAGCATAGGAAAACACTGAAAATTCTTTGGCAAAATCTGGACTTACTAGAACTGGGGCTTCTGAGATTGCCTTCTTGATCCCCCAAAATGACTCCTTGGCTTCTGCACCCCATTTTATTTCATGACCCTTTTTCAACATATTAGTAATACACATTAAAATCTCAGTGAAGCTTGGTATAAATCTCCTCAAGAAATTTACCTGTCCCAAAAATGACTGCACCTCTTTTTTGCTTCTGGGCTCTCCCACTTTCAGGATTGCACTTACTCTCTGAGGATCAATCTTTATGCCATCTTTGGATATTATATGACCTAGCAGCTTTCCCTCCTCTAGTGCAAAATTAGATTTCTTAGGATTCAGAGATATACCATACTTCCTGCATTTCATGAAAACTTTCTCCAGGTGATGCAGATGTTCTTTGTCAGACCTGGAGTAGACTGTGATGTCATCCATGTAGATCACCACAAAAACTCCAATTTCTCCTGCAAAAGCAATGTCCATAGCTCTTTGGAAGGTGGCTCCAGCGTTCATCAGACCAAAAGGCATCTTAGCATACATAAAAGTGCCCCATGGTGTGGTAAAGGCAGTCTTCTCCTGATCCTCTGGCAGCACTTTGATCTGATTATACCCAAAAAATCCATCTAGCATCGAGATCCTTTCAGCTCCCACTACTTGCTGCAGCATGTGGTCCATCTTGGGTAGAGGATAGTTGTCTTTCATGGAGACCTTATTCAAATTGCGAAAATCTATACACAGTCTTATCTCCCCGCTCTTTTTCCTGACAGGGACCAAATTAGCAACCCACTTAGAAAATCCGAGTGTCACAATGATCTTGGCCTCAAATAACTTCTTTATTTCCTTCTCAATGATAGGGAGCAATTTAGGGTTGATCCTCCTGAGCTTTTGTTTAAAAGGCCTCTCTCCAGGCTTTATAGGAATAGTGTGCTGTATGATAGAGGTATCATATTCTTTGAGGTCTTCATAGCTCCAAGCAAACACATCAGTGTACTTTTTCATCAACTTTACATACTCCTCTTTCTCCCTTTCGGGTAGCTTTTTGGATAGCTTTATGATTTTAGGATCTCCCTCAGAGCCAATATTTTTATCTTCAACTGCATCACCAACTGGTTTCACTTTGGGGTTCTTGGCAACATCATTTTGATCAAAGAGTCTTTCTAAAGGAATCAGGCCTCTTGGTATGAAATTTTTTTGAGCTGGATGATATCTTTACCTCCCAAGGTTTTCCTCAACTTCTTAGCGTCTTCTTCTAACTCAACTTCCTCATCATCTTCGGGGGTCCTATCATTGCCAATTTCATTTTCAACTTGAGTATTCACAAACTCTCATGACAACTCTAGAAACCTCCAGATCTGCATATCATCTTCGAATACCTGCCAGTATTTGTAGTTGTCAGGGATAGAGGGTCTGTTCAAAACCTCCACCTGGTATTCCTTTTGACTGGTCATTGGAGTTTCAAATTTCCCAGCGGCTACTGCTAAGGAATCAGCCACCATATTGTCAACCCTGGGAACCACCTGGATTATATACTCTGTAAAGAAGTTGCCAAGCATATCCCATACTTCATTTCTGTAAGCCCTCATCCGAGGATGCTTAGTTTGATAACTCTCATTTACCTGATTTATCACCAATTCGGAATCTCCCAAGATCTTGACCCTCTGAGCCCCCAGACCTTTCAAAGCATGTAACCCCAATAACAGGGCCTGATACTCTGCTACATTATTAGTACATTCAAAAAGCAATTTGTATGACAAAGCTTTGAAATCATGGATAGGAGAAATGATGTAGACACCAGCCCCAGCACCAACCTTCGCCACAGATCCGTCAAAATACATGATCCATTGGCCTTCCTTTTTCTGTTTTGCTTCCAGAGCTTGCTGTTCCAAAACTTCCTTTTCTTTATTTACCTGGTACTTCTCCTGTTCTTTAGATTCCTCTCGTAATGCAGCTTCTAAATCATGTGGGGCAATATCATTAAAAAAGATGGAAGATCCCAAATCAGTGTCAACAGCATATATATGATGGACTTCGGGCTTATCCTGACTGCTAACCACATAAGGAGTTCTTTTCTCGCTATACAGCCTTCTGCTCCCATCAGGGACTGGGATGGTAGCGTATGACATGTCCATCTGCAAGCTGCCTTTCAATTTGGAAGTCCAAGATCTTGATAGCAATACCCCAAATTTGGGTGGGATGTCTGCCACTACTACATCCATGACTATGGTCTTAGAAGGGAGTTTATTCAGGGTTACCACCATGTCCTTAATTAGTCCCAGGCATTTTACCTTCTTGGAATCAAAAGAGTACAGATCTTTATAGGGCCTTGTTACCTCCAATCCTAGACTCTCTACCACTCCTTTGGGCATCAGATTATGTGACGCCCCGGAGTCCAACATAGCATTGTGGACCACTTTGTCGAGCACCTTCAGACTTAGGTAAAAGGGTGGCACCTCTTCACCTTCTAAATTTTCAGCTTTTGATCCGAATGATATAGTAGGATTATCATCACTCACATTTAAAATGTCAGACTGCCCTTCACCTTGGTCTTTGACCATTTTTGAAATAGTTTCTCTGTATTCAGTGTTTCTCAACAACTCATTAAATGGAACAGAGATCTTCAGTTTAGACAGCTCATTTTGTAGGTTAAAACCAGCACTAATCTTTTCTACCTCAACCGGAGTCACCTTTTTTATTACTTTATCCTGCTGTACATCATTTTCAACTTCCTTGTTCATAGAAGTTTCTTTCTGTTGCCCCTTTCCCTTTTCTATATTCGCAGAACTAGAGGAAGGCTGATTTGGATTCGCCTTCCCCTTATTTATAGGGACACCTCTATTTCTCAGCCGCATTTTCCTTTGAACACCATCCATTGCATGTAAGTAACCCCTCTGATATGACTCATTTTCGAATCCGTCATTTGCATCTTCCTATGCAAACATATTATGTTCTTCTTCAGTGAGATATATCTCTGAGTCTTGTTCCCCGAACAGGTGGATCTCATTTTCCGGTGGGTCTTCTTCATCGCCAACAAAATTTTCAGGGAAAGGTGGGCGGATGGGCTGTTCTTCTTGGTTTCTTGGATTCCTCTGGTCCCTAGGCCCAGTCTGGGGGGGAGCAGGAGGATTTGGCCTTCTGAAATTCAGATTCCTGATCTGGGGCTCTCCTTGCTCTCTGTTGAAAGGCCTAGTGTCCATGGTTAACTTATCCATCAATTTCTACATAGTTTTCAACATCATCTCAAACTTAACATCTGCAGCAGAAGATGAAGTAGAAGGTACATTTTCTTCTTTCCTTCTCCTGTCCATATCTCTATGCTTCATCTTTCCACTAGCCATCATGTTTGCTTCCACCTCTAGGGCATCAGTAAACATGGTAGCGAGGGTTGCCGACTTCCTTTCCCGCAAGGAGAAAGCGAAATCATTATCAAAAGCTCCAGCATAATGCAGTTTAGCAGCTGTAGGGGAAGGTTTTACATCTTCTGGAATAGAATTGTATGCCCTCATGAATCTGCTTGAAAATTCATGAACAGACTCAAAACCTCCTTTCTTGAGACCATTATATTGAGACAAAAGTTGCAGAGGATTCAGTTTGTCATCCCACCTGTTCAAGAATGCATTCTGAAAGGCCTGAAAATTCACAATAGACCCTTGTGGAAGGTCCTTAAACCACTTCTTCGCCTCTCCAGACAGACTTTGGGCAAATAACCGCATTTTGACATCAGGGTAGTCCACTTCTTCCAGGTCAATGAAATCTTCAAACCTGGCGACATGTTGTTTTGCGGTTATGTCCCCTTCCCCGTCAAATAAAGAAATCCTTTGGGAGTAATTTTGGGGAAGGTCATGTAATGTAGCGGGTAAACGCAAGGGAGAAAACCTAGCGGCCATCGATGCAGGCGGTTTCACAGGAACTGGGACAGTTTGAGTTCGATCAGAAGCAGGTGTATAAGTTTCAGGAGCTTGTTGCACGTTCCCCCAGATGGTATCTAACAGATAAGTTTCTAGCCTATGAGGATTAAACTCAGTGTTTGCAAGGTCAGATTCAGACTTGGTTCTCAATAGGGTATGCACAGTACCGACTTCCCCTTCTGTATCAGTATGAGAATCCGGTGATGATGAGGGGCCAAACAAAGGAAAATCTAGCTTTTCTTTATTCTTCTTTTTAAACAATCTTTCTGGATCTTCAAAGCTTTTCAGAATTTGGGTATCAGAGTTACCTCGTGTATGTCTTCTTGAAGCCAGAATGTCGTTCTTGAATTCTGGGTAATTTCACAGTGAAGTCGCCAGGGCAAATATACAACCTCCTTTTACTTCCGAAACCCCTGTTTTCCCTCAGAAGTCTCTCTTAATCTTTGTCGTTTTCCCGAGGCAGATATGCACTTTCGTCCCCGGCAATGGCGCCAGTTTGTTATCACTCAGAATGTACCCAGGTTGTAGGAGGCACACCCCGAGGTAACAGAAAAACCACTTTAGGAAGATATTGATATTTCTCTCCCAGAGAGGGATCTCTCAACACAAATATTACAAAATCAAATGATAAACAATATTTAAGCATTCATTCATTTGGCTGAACCATTCACATATCCATTGGGCATGGAGTCATATACAGGTAAAAGATCATAAAGATACATACACGAGAACTATCAAAGGCAAGATAATCACATCATTACAGTCATCAAATTTGATCTGGGTGAAACGGAAGAGATGAGAAAACAGTCCATCAATACAGAGCGTCTAAAACGAATTCCATATCGACTTTAGCAGAAAAACCATATAATATCTGAAATAATGAATAGAGCATAAACATATGAATTCTACTCATTCAACACTGCATTCCAGATACGAAGGAAGAACAAAATGGAGTGTTACACAAAGGAAATAACAAGCACATAAGGGAAATGGCACAGACTGCAACATCAATGACACATGAATCTTTGACAGGAAACTTCTCATGCATTCACTTTATTTCTCAAAACAGATATGTCTTTCCAAACCAGCAACTCTCTTGATGGGATCCAACCCCCATCTCATAAAAGAGATACAAATTTATAGATCAAATAATAAGTCTGCTTCCAGCAGATCAATAACAGAATGACCGGCGTAAATTAGAGTTTGTAACTGAAAATCCTACACCACTAGGAAGTTGTTACAATTCCATTCCTAACCGATCATAGAGCATGAAACAACTGGATAACAAAATTTGGTCCATTAGCTCCGAATCTTTGCTCCAATAGCACCACGTCCTTTGCCAAATCAGCTCCGAGTCTTTGCCCCATCAGCTCCACGGTACCTGCCACTTGTTCCTACGGAGGAAGAGTAAACTTTGTTTTCCCCAGCCGCTCTACAGCCTTCCACTGTTCGGAACTTGGGGTGTCGCTTTCCACCATTTCCCGGATGGCCACCTCGAGCTCCATGTATGTTTCGTAGGACTTTTTAGGCAATCTGGTTCTGATAGCTGTGAACTTCTGCAGGACTTTGAAATCTTCAGTTAGCATGTCTACAATGGTCTGTCCCGACAGGCTTTTCTCCAGCTCATTAAACTTTGAATGGTCCATACGAGTCCTGACAATCAAGTGATTATAATGTTCCTGCGGGAGCATTCGACCCTTTTCGTTCCAGAAGCATGGCAACCCGTCTTCGAACAGCCCTTCAAACTCCTTTTTGAACTTGTTGACCTGTACCATTAATTCTTCTGATTTGTCCTGAACAATCTTCATTAACTGGTGCTTGTGGATGATTTTCTTTGCTGACAGGATTATTGAGACTCTGTCCTTTATGCCCATGTCATGCAACTTTTGATATGTTAATGAATTCAGGAAATCCAGGGTGTTTTGAGCTGTAGCGAGAGGCCTTTTCGCCATGTGTTCGTTTACCACTCTCAATCTCTGCTGAGTTGAATCTATCAATCCACACAAATCATCAATATAATTAAGGTAGTGCCTAAACTTGGTAACTTCAACACTTAGGGTGTCCCAAATGATGTGTTTCGCCCCCTGAAGGGGGCCCTTCCCAATACATTTTTCTTTCAGTTCGTCAACTTTCTGCTGTAATTGGCTCTTGTCCTGTAAGAGCTGCATTCTGCTTTCGCTTACCTTGGCTAACTCGGCTTTCACCTTCTCATTCTCGACTTGCAATTCCTTAATAGTCTCCTCCTTCAAACTCACTTGGGACATAGACTCCAACAGGTCATCTGCAGAACAATCAACTAATGGCTTTTGGATAGCTACAATAGATAAGTCGTCATCGGCAGGGGTCTGGCTTATTAGCTCATCCATAATCTCCTTTTCCACAGTCTGGTCTCTCTCTATTACGGAAATTTGGGACAGGAGTGCTTCCTTCTCGGCATCCCACTTATCCTTCTCCTCTTGTAGCTCCCCAGCCTTCCCTTTGTATTCCATCATTTCCTGATGGAGTTTATCTTTCTCCGCCTGGAGGGCTAGCAATTCTGCTGATTGGGCATGTTCTGAGCCTGGCATCTTCAGCCTCTTCTTCAAAACTTGTAGGGCCTTATCTTTCTCTTCTAACAACTTCTTTACGGCCTGGGTATTATCTGAGCTGGCGATGTCTGCTTGCAGTTTTTTCACCTGAACAACATTTGCTTTGTTTTCAACTTTCTCATGTATCAATTGGATTTCCAACTTGTCAACCAACGCTTCCAACTTGCTTATCTTCATCATGGCTTGCAACAGGTCCGAATAAAGAATGTCGCTGGTTTGCTTGT
>LPNX010162586.1:531250-637609 GCA_001517045.1 Pseudotsuga menziesii
GGGTGCCCCTTCATCCCCGATCTCACCTCCTTTGAGCAGCTTCCCTTTCTTATGGGATGTTTGTTCATCCACATCCATACTTTCGGCTTCGTCCAAACTCCTCTTGACAGCAACACTGACACCCTCTGTGATTTGGATCTCTGAACATGATGCAGGATTTGCCTCAGCCTCAGCATTGGACTCGTCAGTGAATGTGAGCAAATTAGCTGTTTCAGATAACCCTTCAACGACTTGATGCTCAAACGGTTTGTTCCTGTTTGCTTGCTTTCTTAATGAAATCACCTGGTGGGGGTCGTAGCTCATATTCACATCCTTAATGAATTCCATGGGCTCCATCAATCTCTCTATACATGTCAGGGCACCTTTGCCTTTAAAAATGAAAGGGCCGACCTTAAAAGGAAATTTAATATTCAAAGATTTCTTGAAAGCACCGAAGTGCTCCTCCTCTGATAACAACCTTTGTCTCATAAACTCCAGAGAAAAAATTCTTGGAGTTAAAAAAGAAGGCAACCTATAAGGCTGACCAGTAAATCCGTACACTCTCAAAATAGTGTAATCTTTGTACAGGAACCAGTCTCCCACCCGTCCTTCGGGTGAGGACTGCATCAAATATTTCATTTCATCGAAGACCCGGGGCAATTCTCCATCAAACAAGATCCTGTATACTTCGGACATGATCGAATTGGTGAATTCGATCAAGTGGATTTGCCTTGGCAAATCAGAAGAGGATAGAGTACTCAAGAACTTCAATTCTGTAACATTGGAACATATCAATATGTTAAGCAAATGTGATTGAAATCTAAAAAACTGGACCTTGGCAAACTCAGTCAGCTGGAGGTGGATTGCCTCGGCAAGATACTCATCCAAATTAAGCACAGGAGCTGACTGGGACTCGAGACTCAAAGAATTCACTTTTAACAGGAAACCAAGGACAACATGACCTATATGACAATCGTCATCTAGACCCAACACCTGACAAACCAAAGACATCACTAACTGCACCTCAGTTATGAAAACGCGCAAGGGGTAAGGTAAGGAGAGGCTTTCCAGGGACTGACCTTCCTTCAGGATACTTGACAGGAATCAAGAGCGAGCATCGATTGGTCAACTTCGGGAAAACTCAGCAAGGACGGCTTCATTCACAGACTCACGGTTTCCAGGATAACTTTCGGGCAAATCGAGATTTTCTCTAACTACTGAAGCATCAATTCTACACAATATCCTAGACGTAGACTGACTCACAATGACTCTCCGAGAGGGAGAATAATTTACTGCGCACCATTCAACAAATTCCGAGAAGTGGAGGGTTTGCTCCAGGGCGAAAAAGTATAAAAAGGACTTGCACACATTCAGAATATCATTTCCCTGCAAAAAACAAGACCATAACCTTTCTTTACTGCCAAACACACTTCCTGTAGACAGGAAAGGGCCGCAGACACCTCTGTGTCTATCTACCAAGAATTCTTCCCTTTCATCCGGGACCCGACCAGACACAGAAGCTTCGCTCTGTTGGTCCATTTCTTAATTTATAACACGAATTGGGCGAAGAAGTTACAGGTTTTGAGGTCCTACCTGGCTCACTGTGAAGGCGTGTGCTCGGAACGCGCCTTGGTACTTGACAACTGGAAGTGCCCAAATCGACAGGTCCTTTTCCCCGAGTCCCAAGAAATAAAATAATCAGAGAAGATGTCAATTTTGCCTTTATAGGACCACCCTGATTAGACACGTGGGAAACATTTATTTCCGCAGCCACTACCTGTCTCTAACAGCCGTGCATATTTCTCTTCTGGGTTCATTTCCGACCGTCGATCTCTTCTGCGCAAATTCCTGGCCTTCGGATCACAGGCCACATGTCCCTTTCCGCCGAGCCTTCTCGTTTTAACCATCACGTAACTTTTGGTCTCGGAGTTATCCGCAGCCATTGATCTGATTTGCCTTCGCGGGTGAGCCGTCGGATCACGTTTTGTTTACCAATTCCGCTGGGCTCTTCCCTTTTAACCGTCGAGCAACTTTGCTCAGCGGAATCGTTCCCAACCATTGATGCGATCTGCCTTTGACCACGCGCCGTCAGATCAAGCGCCGTGTACCAAATTCCACCGGGCAATCCGGGATTATCCTTCGCGCTTGTTCCTCCTCCGGAATTCTTTTCGGCCGTCGATGAGATTGCCTGGCGCTCCTCAACCGCCCGATCCTGTGACACGTACCACATTTCGATGAGCGCTGTGGGTTTATCGGGTGCGCAAATTCCCACTCCGGAATCATTGTCAGCTGTTGATCCACTATGCTCTCATCTCCAACCGTCGGATCAAGCGGCATGCAACCAATTCCGCTGGGTGGTCCAAAGGTTATTTCGTGTGCACGTTAATTTCCTGGGAACCAACATATCCGTCGATCTGTGTCGTCTTCACTCCTCGGCCGTTGGATCAACTTCCACGCATCCTTTCCACTGGAAGCCCTGACACTTATCCGTCGAGCGAGTTCCGGTTGCGGAATCGATCCCGACCGCCGATGGGATCCGATTCCATCCCTCCACCGTTGGATTGAGAGGATTACATGTGTTTCCGCCGGTCCTCCATTTCCTTAACTACCTTGCACTTTCAGACGGCGAATTTAGCATGAGCCGTAGATCAACCCCGAACAAATGTTAGAACCCCCGATGTGTGCAGGCGGCTAAATGCCCGAACTTCCCTTATCTTACTCGCATGTCTTGACGGGCGGAAGGAGTGTCAGCCATGGATTTGCTCCTCCTTTCGATCACAGCTCAGGATTTATTTCAACTCGGCTGCTCTTTAGACTATCAGGTCTCCTTTGTACTATGCCTTTAAGCCAAAGTATTTAAACAAGACAATCTTACCTCACCTTAGTCTTATATCTCTTTTGTTGAATACAGGTGTTAACACCTTGATTATGAGGTGTTACAAAGCCATAGTTAGAAGAGTGAGCGGGTTGTTGATACCCGTACCCATACTGTTGATAGTTCTGTCCATAATACGGTCCATAAGAAGGTCCATAGGAAGCTCCATAGGGTGGACCATGAGATGGTCCATAGGTAGGTAGTATGGAAAGCTCCATGAGCTGGACCATGAGATGGTCCACGAGATACTCCATGAGACACTCTAGAAATAGGTACATGACCTGCTGACACATGAGGAGGCACTTGGCCTTGTGATACTACAGTTTTAGCAGACGCAGGACGGACATGGGTTACAGTCGAACTTCGGCCTGAAGGACCACTAGAGTTAGGAAGAGGATGCGTCAAAAAGGCATTTGAAGGAACAGGTTGAGAAGACGATGGAAGATGTGAAGGAATATAGCTTGTACCCCTAATATTCACATGTCTCGGCTGAGGTCCTTGAAGAGGAACACTAGTGATAGGTCTGGGTTGTGTGTGTGAAGGAATTTCCACCGCTGGAGTGGATGGTCAATGTGACTACTATCACCAAACCTCTCCGCATGGAAAGGAATGGAAGTGCCCCCAAGCGCAGTACCAGGGTCAACAACCGGTTGTACATGAGGTAGCAGATTGGGATTAGGAATATCAGGCATGCCATATCTATTGTGGCTAGTGCTGGTGGGTGCATGGCGAGTCTCTTCACCTAGATAATATAACCAATACTGGGGGTCAGAGCTAATATAATCAGGAAACTGTGATAAATAATCTTGTGATGGTCCAGCCCCATAAAGACCAGACTCAAGCGAAGTTCCATATGTGCTTGAAGGTTCAACTTTTGCCACCAGAGGCGGGGAAGGGGGAATCTTCGGGACCTCAGACCCACGACGACTCATGGTGAGATCTCTGTGTGAATCAACGTGATGACTAGTCCTCCCGGACTGTCTGTCTCTCTCTCCCAAGGGAGGAGGATACGTAGAAGGAGGAAGACATGATAAACGACATGAGCGATGGGGAGACACACCCGGATCCACAATGACTCAACAAAAATAAAAGACTCGATCTATCTATGCAACCCTAAGAATACTAGTGTGCACAAAGCATACACCTAAGAAAATCTAAAGCCAAACAACAAAAAAACCAAGGGTAGGATAAGTGAGCTCTCGAATGAAGCAGGTATGTATCGCCTAGGAGAGGCTTGAGACTCCCATACACAATAAGCAGAGGTTCCTAACCAATTACAGCGGACCTCATCTTCAACACATATAGAAACTGTGTTGTTCGACCCCTACCTGGCCAGGACACCTGCAGAATAACCTCTGCAAATACCCCCTCAATAACCTAGGTAAAGAAACTAAGGTCACCTCAATATAACCAATGCTCAGGAGGAAAATCATAGGAGGGATCGACCATATGGGTAGGGTAGCAAAGCCCAAAGCCTGAAAGCACAACTGGTACCCCAGGGGTGCACTAGTCAATACCTCAAAGGCCCCCAGATACGAATACAATCCTGGAAATATATCTAGTGCTTGCATAAAGTGACCAGGGGTCATCCCAATCAAAATCACGTGCACTACCTCGTGCTTAACTCCCGTGTAAGAGGAGCATCCTGAGAAACACTAATTATACCAAGGGTTTCACACTCTCACCTGAACAGACACCTAATTGTTTTGTTCAGTGGTCTTGGAGAGTTAACTTACAATGAACTATTCCAAGACCCTAAAACCTAATCTTGTTGATGCACCCTAACAAAGAAAAGAATGTAATTCATTTTATTAAGCGTTGATTTTATTTGGCTATGATTACTCAAAAGGGTAATGGTCATGCAACTTATGGTGTTATGACACAACATGAAGTAAAATGCACACCTAACAATCAATGCAAATGCAATGTGTAGAATGAAAAACAGGGTATGCTACTAGGTGAAGTGCAAAATTTTTCCTTCAAATGTAAGTGCAATCATTCCTATATGAAAATTTTACTATAATTCACCAAGCAAACCTAATGCAAGTACCGTGCCAATGCAAAATGCAAGCAATGCATAACTATGCAAAAAGCAAAATATTTTTGTATTTTTGAATTAAATGAGGTATGAAAGCAAAAAGATGACTCTACAACCCTTAGAATCTGCAACCACGTGACAAACAACAGTCAAGCAAAGCACCAAGATAAAAGAGACCTAATGCACTAATATCAAAACAAAAAAGTAGAAAATGAATGACAAGAACATTTCTAAAAAATCAAACTAAAAGCAGTCTCTGGTCAGAAACAAAGGGTGTATACAGACTCCAGAAGCATCCAAGAAGACTTAGCAATCCTCCAAAATCACCTAGCAACACTTAATCCTCCCACTAAGGCTCAAATCAAGGCATACACGACTGTTCTTAGTAAACTAGTGTATATAAGCGACTGTTCAGGGAAAACCCACGTGTATACACGACTGTGAATGCTAAACCCGCGTACAGGAAGAAAAAGGAAGAAAAATAAGGCAAATAGACAAGTTGAGACAAAATTCATTCCTCCAGGACCCTACTGGGAAAACATGCCCCTATACCCAACACAGAAATAGATAAATTAGAGCAATTCAAGTACATTGAATACCAAAGCCCCCCAAAGAGAAACAAGTAGGAACCTCCCCTATATGGTCTCCAATTCTGTTATGGAGAGAAACTTCCTATGGCTTGGGGTGTACCATAATAGACAGCTAGACACGAGAAACCAATCCCTTCCCAATATGCAAGAGAAACCAAACATTTAACACTAAGGGACCTCGAATCATACCTTATTCCGGATGGTTGAAGTAGATCCTCGTAGAGCTTTTTCTAATCCCTCTTGCGCTAACAATTTTCTCTCAACAACAACAAACAAGACAGGCATGCTATATAATATGGTGTTAGATCTACACTAGCATATACAATCAACAATGTATAAGCAATTAAACATATCCATGGATTCAATATTCATTCAAATGCACATTATTGGACAGGAAAAGATATTTCTATTAATAAAATCAGATATTACACAAGTGACAACCTCTGTCGGCATGTCTACAAACCGAAGAAACCGAGTCGTCCACCTGGGCCTCCACCACCTCAATCCTCCATCTCTCGATAGCAAGATCACAAGCAAAGGCAAGCTTGGGAAGAACACAAAGTGCTCCAAAGGGACAAAGGGATGCAGACTCAAGTATATGCAAACTGTGGAAACAATGGACTATAGTTTCCTTGCTCTTCAATTCCTCCTCTTCAATGTGTCTAAGGGGTTCCTTATATAGCACTCCAAAGGGGTAATGGAGGGTCAAATACGAGCGATCTCTAGGCATATGGATGGCCAAGATTCAAGTGGTTCGGACACACATGAAGGAAAACTCCAAAAATAATTGGATTTATGCACACATCCCGATGTACGCGGGTTTGAGGTCAAAAGTCGCGTATACACGTGAGTATGGGATTAAAAGTTGTGTAAAACAAATAAATAGGGGTTTTAAGGGATGAAATTGGAAACATCAAAGTATAATATCATTCCATGGGGTCTAAAGAGTCTGCAGAGGGACAGGGAATGCCATAAATATGTGATCAACCATGTGTGGTAAAATCATCTATAACAACAAATATTGATGTCTCAAAACTCCACAACTTCACACTTCTACTGACTGGAACTTGAACACACCATCAAGAATTCGACCCACTACTATAGATGAACATATAATTGCAATAAATATATGTAGAGAAATATGAAAGTGACTTATCCTCTTAGTAATAAGCTGCAATGAAGCTCATTGAAGAGATTGATGTGATCTCCTCCTTCTACTAGCTAGGGTGGAGTCTTTCACCACCAAAACTAGTTTACAATTGCAAGGGGATTGGAACATCTCACAAGATAGAAAGGGACTCATATCCCAATCTAGAAAATACACAAGATCTCTCCTATTCAAAATAAAATTGTTTAAAATCTCTCTCCCAATAGACCTGCATCCTTCTTATAGACTTCCTTGGACCCTTCCTTTTCCTTCTAGATTTCTCTGATAATATATATTTAATAAAATATTAATAAATGTTATTTTCATGAAATATGGGTCCTTAGAACACATTTAAATCATTTACTAATGTTATTTGATCCAATAGTACTTTACCTCACTTGGAAATTCGAATTAGCTATGCATAGTCAAATTTTGCGGAAGTTACACCTTCATGTGGGCCCACCTTCACATCTAGTTCCCTCCTTGGTTAAAAATAGGACTTGAAGCATGTCATATGGTGTCATATATTTTATCATAGTGTCATAAATCACCATTGGGATTTACTTATTCACAAATGCACCCTCACTAGCCATTTTTAGCCTAGAACCATCATGAGATTCCTTGGTAGTTACTCCTCCTCAAGTGCACCTTCCCTTTGATATTTTTGGCCCAGGGAGTTACAAATTCAAACTTATGCTTTCATGCTGTCTTATTCCACCTTAAAATTCGAATTTGTGGGAGTTACAACTCATATGGGCTCCCAACTCAACCTCCTTATGCGCCTTCCTTGTTCAAATTTTCCTAATGTTGCATCATTTCACAATTTGGACATCAAGATATACAAATATTTGACCCACATGACTGCCTTGATATTTTTCATGAATTTACGAAGTGACATAGGCTAATACATTCCCATAATCTAATGGAGTGGTCCTTAGCACAATTTTTGGGACATGACAATCCTCCCTGCCTAAGATTGCTTGGTCTCAAGCAATTTAAACCTGGGAGTGGTAATGATTTTTCTTCTTCCCCAACTTATGCTCATTAGTTTTTCTACCTCCTTCCTTAGTGATGAGTGTTCATAAGGCTGCAATTTCAAGTGTACCAAGTCACCAATCCTTTATCCCACAATCTGAACCACATTAAGGCTGAAAATGTTGTTATGGTTCAAAATCAATCGAAAGGAGGTGTAGTATACTTTGCTCAATGTATAGTCCTACAAAGTAATGTCAAAGGAAGCCTCCTGACTACTACCATCAAGAAGAGAAACTCTAAATTGTAACCACTCAAACAAATCCCCAACAATTGTAATATTAAAAATATCACCACATGAAATCCAAAATGACTCTCACCTCCAGGTTTGCTGCTGAAAGTTTGCTTTGCAACTGTAGCTCTAAGTTCCCTTCTAACCTTAGAAAGGGACCTCCATGCTGTCGATGTTCCACTCTAATAATAATCGTCCCCTCTAGAGATATATCCATCTCCCCAAATGTCTTTTCAACAACCCAACTAAAACAACTGAGTCCCAAAATGATCCTAAGGTCCCAAATGGACCTGAGAAATGTAGAATGTTTAAGACACTTGAACCAAGTAATACCAGGATCCCACAACCAAATTGGAAGTTCATCACTCCCAATACTAATTTGAAACTTTGTGAGCCTCTCCAATAGGACATGAATCTCTTCTTATGCAATATGCACTTTGGTCCTATGGCTCACATTACTGTCACTTGTTCCACCCAACTGAATTAAGTGGAACTCCCATGTTCTGCTATGTATGATGAAGGAATAAGATATTGTCAGTAGATGTCTTTTCCACTCACAATATTGAAAATGGATTGATGTGTTTGTCAAACCCAAGGGCATTATTAGAAAATCACAATCAAACAAAGAAGCAGATATGTGTGTACCTTTCTCCTCAAATGGAATCATCACAAAATGTCCCTTTATTAAACCACATATCCCAACTACATCCCCATGTGTTATGGTTGTCATATATGTCTGGGATGATGAAAAATAATCTACCTTCAACTCCCTGCAAGGTCCATATACCAAATTTGTGGATGCATATCCTCCTCTATTGGTTGGTCCATAAAGAATGTTCTCATTTTCCTCCTCCATTACTGTCTGTTTCCCCCACAGAGGCAACCTGTGTTCTTCCTGGTGCAAAAAAAGTGCCTGAGAAAATCCTCCATGTCAACTTTCTCCTCAAGCACCTACAAATCTGAAATCTCCTCATGCTCAACCCTTACATTAGGATCCTCCATCACATCATGTGTGCAATCAACCATGTACAACTAAGTTTTCTAAAGTGTAGGGGCTAGAGTGTATCTTCCCCATTCCCTACGAAGTTTCCCAAATTGTATCTCTGATTCTTGAAGTGTACTTTGAGTGCTCTTTAAGGAATCATGGGTGATATCAAGATCATGAGTGATTTCCTCAAGCTCCCATGCAATTGGTTCCAACCTCATATTTGAAAACCTTCTTCCAAGTTTTTCTTCAAGATTCCTCTTAGTTCCCATAGCTGTCATGGAACATGATCTAATACCAATGCAATGTCCCCATTTAATAACTAGGAATATTAACTCCAAGTTCTTAATGGAGAATAAATTGGCTCTCAAATTTCTTCAACAACGATGGATTTAATATGTTTATTGGGAAATGAATAATATGGTGCAGCCCACTATGTATACTTTCAAGCCATTGTAATGTGTTAAATCATATCTCCTATCCAATACTCAGAGCTATCAATTCCAATACAACCCCAGAGAACCATTGGGTTCAAAATTAGAAGCTTTGGTTCAGATTTGTCCACACAAAACACTACATTTCTAACTCTTCCCAAATCGCTCCTAACTCACTAGAATTTCTTGCAAAAGCTTCAAATCGAACAAAATACACCCTTATTCCAATGGATCATAGATAGAATCTTTGAACACTGAGACTCAAACTACATAGACATTTCTAACTAAGGGTGCACCGGCATGGTACATCTCAACAGTTATGACAAGATGATCTCTATTAGAAAGCATGTGCAAATAGTCAACTTTAATTTCCGCCACTGCTTCTCTAATTGCTAGTAAATCTGCAATTGAAATTTTTTTCCCCAAGCTAACATATGTCCTTGAAGCTTCCCAAAAACAATTTGCCATTAATGCTTGTGTATTATAACAATGATTCAAGGCTACCATAATCTTTTCTTTGCTTACCTTCAGTTGTCCTGCCAAATGATGGGGCTCATGGGGAAAATTATCCACTATTGTTTCTGATTCGTTTCCATTGTCATCCTCCCCATAATAAATTTCTAATGGTCGATATAAAAAAATCATAAGGCTTGTGTCATGAATCCACAACACACATTTCATCTTCAACATTCAATTCAACATTAGAAGGTTCTACTATAATGAATAAAATATACAAATACTAAATACTAAATAATAATAAAAATAATAAAAAGATAAGAAATAATAATAAATGATTAATTATCTAAGTTAAGCAAAAGACATGTCCTTTCATGTGAAACGACACAAGTAGGCCTATTTATTTGTGTCCCGATTGTATTGTAAAAATCATATCCGTATCTTATTCAATTTCCATATTTTATATATTATGCTCTAAATAGTATGGATTACTTAATATTCCAAATATTTTAGATAAGTTTTATGTGTGACCAAACTTTGTTTATCTCATGTGGTAGCAAAGCAACTGTTTGGGTTTGAATTCGGCCTTTGGCCACTAACCATTCTCAAAGCTTCTCCGAAACTTGGATTTTGGTCATAATCTAGGACCTTGTCCAAATTTTCACCTTTGGCCACAAACCCTTCTTGGAGCTTCTCCAAAACTTGGCCCTTGGCCATTATTTTTAATGCAGGCCTTTGGAAAAAAAGATTCAGTTAAAGTTAATATAAAAATAAAAAAGGTAGAAAATAATAAATTATTTTGGTTGCAAATAAGAAGAAGAGAACAAGAAGTAAGACAAAAAAAATTGTAAAATTTCGATAGAGCAAACGGTCAAGATGGGCTTCTTTCGGCAAGGTGGCCCAAGATCAAAACCCATTCCTCTTGGGAGGCGACATCTAAATCAAACCATGCTAAGGGTTGGTGCAGCCTAGGCCGGGTGTGATCCCCGAGTGATTTTGATGGCTTAGATTCCCCTGGGTTGTGGTTTCTCAGACCAAAGGGTGACCCAATAAGTCAAAGGGCATTGCAGCAAAAAGGAAAAAAAGAAAAAAATATTACAAGGAGTGGCAAAAAGAATTGTTTGCAAGAGAAGGGGAAAAAAAGGAAAAAAAGTTAAAGAAGAGAATTCATAAAACCACACATGGTTTTATGAGGTTGCACATGCTTTTACTTACAATATTAAATTACAAAGAAGTTTGATAAGGTATTCTTTGAGGACAAAGCATCCTTATGAGGAAGGAAATGTAATAAATAAAATATACATATACTAAATACTAATAAAAAAGATAACTAATAATTAGAAATGATTAATTATCTAAGTTAAGCAAAAGACATGTCCTTTCATGTGAAACAACGCAAGTAGGCCTATTTATTTGGGCCCTGATCATATTCAATTTTCATATTTTATACCTTCCATTCTAAATATTATGGATTATTTAATATTCCAAATATTTTAGATAAGTTTTATGTGTGAGTGAACTTTGTTCGGATCATTTACAATATCATTATCCCCATGTGAAACGGTTATTGTCTCGTGACAATGCAAAGAATTATGACTACTACAAAAATCAGAAATGTGATCATAGCTTGGTGTTATGTTTCCATCCTTTGTGTAGTTGACATCAAATTCATAGTGAAGCTTTGATGGAGAATGGGGGGTTTATTTGTGTTTTTCTTCAACATCACTAGTTGTAGGCTCGGTTTATTGTTCCTCATGTTCAACTCCCACACATCTTTCTTCCATTTTGCAGCTGTTACGAAGTGATTTGCGCTCCTCATGGAGCGATTCTCTTTATAGATCACCACTTATAGGACTAGGCGTCTCACTATTTGGACAAACGAAAAAACATGGTTCCTCCTTCAATGGACCGTATCTCTCATCATTTTCATTTGAAGGTTGAACAAAGACAGTGGATTTACTACCTTCTAAAACAATCTTATGATAGGAACCTTTGGATGCTCCTTTCCTAGAGAAACCAAACATCTTCTCCACAAGTTTTGATGTAGAGAATTATGGTGGCAAGGCTTGACACTGCTGCAAATTATGCTCCAACCTCTATTGTGTCTTATCCATGTTCTTCAACAACCTTTTACATTCAAGTTTCTCCTCTTCTATGGGCGAGTATGGAAGGAAAGTGGGAGACTTTTTGCCATCTTCAAGTCTGGCCATTGAAGAAAATTCATCTTCAACACTATATATGATGTCACAAAAAGGATCACCCAACTCATATAGATCATGCAATCCTCCCTTTATTATTTTAGCTCCTTCATTGTATTCCACTGAAGGAATGCCACCATCTTCAAAAAATGATTCTTCCCATGTTAAGCTCTCCTCAAGCTCCCATGCAATTGGTTCCAACCTCATATTTGAAAACCTTCTTCCAAGTTTTTCTTCAAGATTCCTCTTAGTTCCCATAGCTGTTGTGGAACATGATCTAATACCAATGTAATATCCCCATTTAATAACTATGAAAATTAACTCCAAGTTCTTCAATGGAGAATAAATTGCCTCTCAAATTTCTTCAACAACGATGGATTTAATATGTTTATTGGGAAATGAATAATATGGTGCAGCCCACAATGTATACTTTCAAGCCACTATAATGTGTTAAATCATATCTCCTATCCAATACTCAGAGCTATCAATTCCAATACAACCCCAGAGAACCATTGGGTTCGAAATTAGAAGCTTTAGTTCATATTTGTCCACACAAAACACTACGTTTCCAACTCTTCCCAAATAGCTCCTAACTCACTAGAATTTATCGCAAAAGCTTCAAATCGAACAAAATACACCCTTATTCCACTAAAGGGATCACAGATAGAAGCTTTGAACACTGAGACTCAAACTACATAGACATTTCTAACTGAGGGTGCACAAACATAAATGTACCAATTAACCCATTAGTAAAATGATCATATCTTGGGCATACAAAAGCTTTTTGGGTGAAAGAAAAAAGTGTTTTCAACTGGAAACTGTGCTTCTGATACGATGGAATAAGTTTTAGAACCCCAAAACATTCATCATTAGAGGAAATTTGGGGTCTAAAATGGGCCTTATAAGAAAACGTGCCAACAATAAATTCTTGTGAGTTGGAATTCAAGAACCAATAGAATTTCAATAAAACGAGTCAACCATAATGGTTGAATTGACATATTTGTCATAAAAAAACTACTTTTTTTGTTCGTATTTTTGACATATCTCCCTGTTTTTTACTCAAATTTTGAGCGGGAGAGCTCGTTGGATGCATAATTTAATTCCGCATCCAACAAGTACTCACACTGCATACTTTTGATGGACCCCGCTACCCCAAAAACAAGAAATTCCTGAAAAAAATGTGATGACATCATCATCATCATCATCATCATCATCACGTTTTTTTAGGTATTTCTTGTTTTTGGGGTAGTGGGGTCCGCCAAAATTATGTCGTGTGGGTACTCGTTGGATGCCACATTAAATTCCGCATCCAACGAGCTCTCCCGCTTGAAATTTGAGTAACAACACAGGGAGATATGTCGAAAATACGAACAAAAAAAATAGTTTTTTTCTTTCTTCCTCCAAAATTAATAAATATTATTTTATTATTTTTCTTAGGAGGCCCATTTTAGACCTCAAATTTCCTCTAATGAAATGGTTGAGCCATAAAGTAACTTTCGACCCCCAAAACCCAGTGCAATATTTAGAACACCCACAATGATTAAACTTCCAAATGGACACAAAAAGCTTCCAAAGACCTTCAAACCGAACAAAATAGATTACTAAGAGATATGAAAGACTCATATGAATGAATCAGACCCCTTCATTAAGTTTACACAACCAAACAGTCACATATCTACACATAGATTTATAGATCTACAAATAGTTTGACATGTGCTTGAATAATGGAGTGAGACCTCCTTGCTTAAGGGGATTGAAAATGCCAGCACACTAAATTACAACAATGCCTTTTTGTTGGTCTATGTGAAATAAACCCTATCTCAATTTTGTGCCAACAAAGGCTCTCAATGAACATCCTCATGAAATCTAATGTATTTCTTATTGAACCTATTACTATATTATTATATATATAATATTTATTAATATTTGGTTTAATTAAGGACAACTAGTTCTCCATGTATTATACTAGGGTAGAAACCTTAGTGTAGGAACAAGAGCCATGATAAACCATGTCATAGTCAATGTCATGTTATTATATAGGGCTTATGAGTATCATGAGCCCTCATATCACATGATTAAACAATAACATTACATAAGAGAATTCTCTCCATGAGAATCCTCATGAACCCTTATTTATTGCTTGTTGAACCTGTTAACATATTCATCAATTTTAGGTTTAATTAAAGACAACTAGTTACACATATGTTCTACTAAGGTAGAAACTATTGGTAGTGTTATATTATTTGCGTGTAATATCGAATGGAAAAGTTGATAGTCGTATGGAATAGGTCGACCCGAGTCGGAAGTGGCTGACGATGGAAGTCTAGGTCAATTGATTGACTAAAATGAGTTGTTTGGTTGAATGAAAATGAATTGGTAGATGGTAAGTTGATGGAACGACCAAAAGGATCAATGGGAAATTGAAAAAAGTTGACCCATTGAAGTCAATTGTAACATAATAATTGAAAGTGGTTAGGAATTTATGGATTTTCATTAATGAGCATGTGGTTGTATTGCATATGTAAGTATGATGTTATGGTTATGCATGATATACTGCAATATAAGCATATACAACGATGGGTATAGTGTTTAACGTGATCATGTAATAGAGTGTGATTTGTTGTCTAGCAAGTTACTATTGTTAAAAAATGTTCTTGAGTGTTTGGTTAATAGATTAGTGAAAGATCAATGGCTTGTTGGTTTTCCTCCATGAGAGAGGTTTCCATGGTAATTTTTGTGTAAGGTGTTGATGTGTGTCATTGTTCAATTTTACTTGTGTTTAACTATATGAATCAATTTGCAAACCTGGTATAATTGGTATTAAGACCCAGCAGTTGGTATCTGAGTTTTATTTGGTTGCAGGGAGATGCCTTTGTTGTTAAGGGCTTGGCTTGGTCCTAGATTTGGTGAATACCAGTTATAGCGGGAGTTTTTTAATACATTGATTCATTGTTAGAAGGACTAGCACATCGAGAATACAAATTGAAAAGTTTAATGGACAAATTTTTGAGCTATGCAAGATTAAGATGGAGGATATGCTTGTATATTGAGAATAATGGACTACAGTTGACCCAAGAACAAATCTGGCTAGTTTGTCAAAGGAAGACTAGAAAAAGATTGGCATAAAGGAAAGGAGTTCAATCCGGCTTTATTTAGCAGATTTTTATTGTTGAATGTATCAGGAGAAGACCTACAAAGAAGCTATGGTAAAAGTTGGGTAACTTGTACTAGTCAAAATATTTGGTTAACAAGTTGTTTTTTTGAAAAAAGTTGTATTTTTTGAGAATGGGAGAAGGTGACTTAGCTACAGAGCACTTGAATGTGTTCAATACCATGATAATCCAGTTGTTATATGTAGATATTAAAATCAATGAGGGGGAAAAGTGCATTAGTTTATTGTGTTATTTTCCATATTTGTGGGATAACTTGGTCATGGTTATTTTGAGAAATAGTACCATGTTGAAGATCGATGAGGTGGTCATATCTCTACTGTTAGAAGAAATGTGATGAAAGAAAGTGGAAGGTTCGACCTTTGAAGCTTTGATGGTAATAGGTCTACTGGTAGATAGAGGAAAAGGAAACCCTTTGGTAGATGATCGAAATCAAGGGATAAATATAGGAACAAGTCCCTTGGTTCGACAATAAAAACATGCTAGTGTTGTGGTAAATTTGGGCACTTTAGATGAAACTGCAAGTTGACAAAAGTTGAGAAAGGAAAAGAGATTAAGGAAGGTCAGTTGACCGATGGTAAGTATTCACAAGAAGAAAAAGGTGTTGTGTATTTGGCCCTCTCAAGTACACAATCTGATAATTACACTTGGATGATCAAATCCAGTGTATCATATCATATGATTCCTCGTAGAGAGTGGTTTTGTGAGTATGAGAAGATTGACGACAATGATGTTCTTCTAGGAGATGACTCATTGACCTAAATAGTCAGACAAGGCAAATTTTGAATGAAATTGAAAGATGGAAGAACATGAACACAGGCTAGGAGTTTTGCATATTCTAGGTTTATCCTGAAAGTTGATCTCTTTAAGTAATATGGGGAATGAAGGAGTACATTTTGTATTTGAGAATATACGTGAAAGATGGTGCGAGGAGAAATGTTGTTGATGAGATGTGTTTGGACTAGAACCCTATACAAACTATTGGTAAGAACAAACATCAACGAAAGTGTTAATGCGGTTTATCCAAAGTCTAACTAAAAATCATCTTATGTAGTCGACTTGACCATGTTGTGGCATCAACGAATGGGGAATATAGGTGAAAAAGGTCTTCGTGCTATGCACAGTAAAGGTATGGTCAAAGGTATTCTTCATTGTCCTAAAGAAGTAGAATTTTGTGAACATTGTATTTATGGTAAACATAGTCGTGTAATATTTTCATCTACTGGTACTAGGGCTAAGGAAATACTGAAGTTAATACAAAGTGATGTCTTTGGACCTGTGTTGGTCCCTTCACTAGGAGGATCTTGGTATTATGTTTCTTTTATAGATGATTTATCTAGAATGACATGGTTGTATTTTTCGAGGAATAAATATGAGGTTTTTAAGAAGTTTCAAGAGTTCAAATCTCTCATGGAGAATCAGATTGGTAAAAAGATTAAGGTGTTGATAATTAATAAGCGAGGAGAATTCCATGGAAAAGCATTTGACTAGTTTTGTAGACAACACAATATTGATTAACAAAACACAACTCCATACACCCCTCAATAGAACACAGTTTCTAAAAGAATGAAAAAAACATTTATGGAGAAAGCAAGGAGGATGTTCAATGGTGCAAGTGAAGTAGGGGTATTGAGACCCTCGACCATAAACAACATATAGTGGATTAAGGATTGACTAGAAGTCGATCTAATGATCTTCTAGTTGAAAAACAAGGGTAGTAATTACCATGAAGTTGTAGGTGAAGCAAAGTATTTTAAGGATAAGGTCGTCTTGGATCATGTCGACTAAGTTAAAGGTAGAGGAGAAGGTCAATAAGAAGAGGTCAACAATTGCAGGAAGTAAGTCGAGAGATGTACGATCAGTTAATCTGACTGAATAATCAGAACACGTCGAATGGTGGAGCATACAAGAATGGGACCAGACCAACCCAAGAACTAGAAAAGGTCAAGATTTAAACCAATGACAACATAAATGGATGACCAAAAAGCCAAGGTGTTGAAGGCTGAGTAGTTAAGGGAGTAGTTAAAGCATAGTTATTGTAGGAGTTATGACTGTTGTTAAGAGTGAAAGATGGCATGCTACACTATGGAGATTCTAGGTGAAAATTTAATGAAGGTTAGTTGGACTAGCGAAGCATCCAGAGGCTTCTAGAAGAGTATTGGCCAAGAATCATAGAAGTAGAGGAGGCTATAAATACAGATCGAAGCAAGGATAAAGAGGAGACTCCATAGTTGTGAAGGGTTAATTGTTTGATGCGAGTGAGGAAGATATCAGTCAACTGAGTAAGATATTGAAACAAATCATTAACTTTGAATTATAAATCAACCTATGCAGTTATTTTAAATATAAATAACAAAGACATTATCGATGTCATATTTGAATTTTTGTGTGTTTCTTGTGTGTTCATTAGATTTTGTTGAGCATTCTGATCCGTGACTTTCATCCCAAAGGTCACATCTTCATGATTTGGTATTAGATTAGGTTGCATCCTATGTGAAGAGTCCAGTTGTGATTGGACATGGAAAACAACTCCATCTACGGCTAGGTAGAGTTGCAGGAGTGGTGGAGAATATAGCTGTGGTTGGATAGAGTTATTTAGTTAGTTGATTGAAGGAGAAATGGATCATAGAGGTGTTAATGTCAATGGTAGAGGTGAAGGACACACACAGGTGCATGCATGACTATTGATTGATAGATATTCGAAGAATGTGTTCAAACCATGAGAACTCTAACGAATGTGTTGGTCACTGTGGAGGACGCACATAAAAGAGGATTTTTTGATGAAACCCATGACCATAATGATGTGGAAGTTGAGGAAGAAGAATTTATTTAGAAAGTAAGAGAAGAGCACAAAGACATACTATTAAAAGTATTGTCGAGATGAAGGGTAGGTAAAAAATGGAAGTGCATACCTATTTAGGGAGGCTTAACCTTGAAGAGTTAATAGAATGAATTTTGGAAATGGAGAAATATTTTGATATGGAGCAGCCTAAAGACCCAAAAATGGTAAAGGTTGCTTATTTGAAGCTGAAGGGTCATACCTCATTGTGGTGTGACAATGTACATACTAAAAGAGTGAAGAAGGGAAAATATAAAATTAAATATTGGGACATAATGGTTGCCAAGTTGAAGGATCAAGTTCTGCCCACTGATTACTTGATTACTTTGTTTAGGAAGTTACAAAATATGAGACTGAAGGAGATAATTTTTTAGGAATTCACTTAGGAATTATATAGATTGTCCATAAGGTCAAGATAGGCATATGAAGGAGAAGAATATATGGAGAGATACGTGAATGGCCTTAAATGTGCCATTCGAGATGAGTTAATCTTATCAAGGTTCAGAACAATCATAGAGGCTTATCAATTAGCCTTGAAAGTAGAATAAAATTTGTTTAGGAAAACCTCTACACCTAGAGGAAAGACTAATGTTAGAGGAATCAATGAAAACGTTACTTCCACAAGAGGACATACCAATGGGTCAGAGATGAAATTAAAAAATGAAGTTAGAAGAGATGAAGGCTCTGCTAAAATCTTTGCACTAGATTATAGAAGGGGTGGTGAAAACCCTAGAGGAAGAGGGAATTTAGGAAGAAGAGGAGATTTTGGAGGAATAGGGGCAGACAAACCAACGATAGTCTGCTACGTGTGTTGAGAGTTTGGTCACAAGGTATATGAATGCCTAGAAAGCTTCCATATAGCAAGTCAACAGAAGACCAAAATTCGGGTAAATGGTAGAACTGACACCTTAACTGGTTCGACTGCAGAGAAAGTGCAACAGATACTATGTCTAAGGGAGGTCGAAATATGATAACCAAAAGGACCTTGTTACAACATGCTCTACAGGAGGAGAAGGAACCAATGGAAAGGAATTCCATCTTTCGAACTAAGGTGAAAATTAGAGACAAGTGATGTTCCATGATAGTGAATGAAGGAAACATAGAGAATTTAGTCTCGATGGAAGTCATTGTGAAATTAGGTCTAAAATGTCAATTGCACTTGAACACCTATAGAGTGTTGTGCCTATATAAGAGACACCATAACTACAACAAATTACCCATTTAGTGAGGGTTTATGCTTTTGGGGTTCTTGCAAAAATTACCTCCAAAAGTTGTTTAGAGCTTTAGGGGGAGGATTTTGACTCCCCCAAAAAGTCATGAAACTAAACTTTTGGTGGTGGTTTTTTAACAATTGCCTCTAAAATTTCAATTCTCATGAATTTAAGGGGGGGGTTTTAAAACGAATTCCCCTATATGTGTTTTTTAAGGTGGTTTGTTTACTACCCTCCCTAAAAGACACGGGAATTGCATTTTTGGAGGCAATTTTTAACAACCATCTCTAAAATTTTGATTTTTATGACTTTTGGGGGTGTTTAAAATGATTGCCCCTAAATTTGATTTTTAATGCATTCTTTTGACAACCGCCCCTAAAATCCAGGAGAAGTTCATTTTTGGCAGCATTTTTTTAACAATCAAGTTGAAAATTTTAATTCACATGCCTTTTGTTTTTAGGGTGGGGGGGGGGGGGGNGCGATTTTTTCAACCTCCTGTAAAATTCATGAAAATTCAACTTTTGGAGGTGTTTTTTTTAAACCCCTCCCAAAAGTTATGAGAATTGTACTTGTATAGATGGTTGTTTTACAACCACCTCGAGAATTTCAATTCTCATAACTTTTTTTGTGTGGGGTTTAAAACAACCACCTCTAAATATATTTTTCAAGGCGATGTTTTCACAACCCCCTTTACAAGTCACGGGAATTTAACTTTTAGAGGCGGTTTGTTAAAAACTGCCACGATAAGTCAAATTATCATGAATTTTATGGGGGTTTAGAAAGACAAACATGCCTTTATTGAAACTTGATGTAAAGTTTGATTTCCCCATATATAATGGTGAGCTTAACACATAAAATATGGATAACCGAGTTAGGAAAATCAAGGTGTATTGCAGGATCTAGAAGCTTATAGATGATAGTGAAAAGATCTAGTTGGCCACTCTCCGTCTTGGAGGCCCCGCTCTCATATGGTGGGAGAGTAAGACTCAAGAGGACCTTATTACTAAAGGTAAAATTGTTTCTTCCTAGTATGAATTCATTGCAACATTGAAAAACAATTCTATCCATTAGGCTACATGCAACAAGCCATGATGGGCTGGAAAAATTTAAGACAAGTTAAAGGTCAGAATATACAAGAGTACACACAAGAATTCAAAAAGAGAGCTTTGGTTTTAGGTATACCTCTTTACACTTAGGAAACACTTTTCAAGTTTATAGGATGACTGCATAGTTATTTACATTATACGATAATGTTCAATCCTACTAACCTAGATGAGGGTCGTGTTCAAGCCACACACATTGAATCTAAGGGGAAGAATATTCATGATAATTTTTTCAAGAAGCTTTTCAAACCAACTAGAAACAGGTATAAAGGTAAAGAGAAAGACAATCAAACAACTACCATGAACAAGGTTGGTGATAAGCCTAAATGCTCGCACTGTCGGAAAAAGGGTCACGATGAATCCAAATGTTGGAATCTCCATCCATAACTCAAGCCAGACAATTTTTGGAACAAGAAGGGAGATGAGATGACTACTGCCACTATCCAACATGATATTGGATCCATCTCTAGAGATGAGACAAAAATTGCAGCCATGGGCCTTCAAGGTAAATTTTCTTCTATTTTTGCTTCAAAAGTTGAACATGTTCATGATGAGAAGAAAAGGAGTGTGTTGTTCCACATAAGGGTGGTTTCTAAACACACAAAAATAGATACTCTATTTAATAGTGGATCATAGGACAACCTCATATTTCAGGAGACTATAAAGAAAATATGATTGGAGACTAAGTTACACCCTAAACCATATCCACTTGGATGGGTATGTGAGAATACATAGTTGTAAGTTACTAAGCAGTGTAGACTTAGATTTGTCATCACTTCCAGTTTTATTGATGAGGTTGATTTGGATGTGATACCTCTTGATATATGCGGTATTGTGTTAGGGATTCCTTATTTGTATGATAGGAAAGCAATCCTTATTGAAACTTTTTGCCTAGGTTTTAAAGCCATTACTCCAAGGTTGCTCGTGTAATGTTTTTGGAGAAATAGTTCATTCCATATATACCTTTTTATTACGAGTTTCCAAGTGCCCTTTGCAGCTAATGCTAAGCCAAAATTCTTCATATGTTTGATGTGCTAGCCCCTCATTCCCTATGGTTTAGCCAAAGTTTACCAGGATACCAATGCCTTGACCTCTGAGTCTAGAGATACCTTCCATAAATACCTTAGGAGGATTTGTTTACTATAGGTGAGGATGTAGGGTGGAATAGAAAAAAATGCCATGCAATATATTGGTATTTCCTAGAGAACACATTTGATCAATATTAGTCTTCCCGCCTGCAAAATACAATGGTGTACCCAATAATTTATCCCTACCATTATTTTCTCCACCCTCCATGTCCAATCTTGAATTCTATTGTTATTTGGATTTAGTTGGAATCCTAGATAGGAAAGCATCGAGAGGAAATGGAGCAAAAAATCATGTATATAGAGAGATCCTATTCTCTCTTACAAAAAAATACTTTATTTGTCTAACTACCTCCATGACAAGTCAAATAAATAATACAATATTGGAGTAGTCAGGCCTCATCCTTTAAAATGGACGAGTTAAATGGAAATGAGAAAGAGAAACCTTAAGTGAGAGAGAGTGTGCATCCCTAAATATAAGCTCGTTGACAAGTCAACAAGTTAAGACACCCATAACTAGTGTTCCCTCCAAGATGCTTGCATACGAAATATTATATAATATTCATTGACATAGGATACTTTGATCAAAGTCCAAATAGAATAAACCATAAAGTGCACCCTCCAAAATGCATGAGATAAGATAATGATATGACAACTCCTCCTAGAAGAACACTCATCAACAACTCCTAAAAATAGTAAATATGGTCCACAAGATGCCTAAACAAGTGTGCAAAGCCTTCTTAAAGAGGACTACTCCATCATCACCAAGTCAAGGTAATATGATCCCTCTAATAATGTTAAGTGTAGCTGAAGGAATTGTTGAAATGACAGTTTTGGGTTGTTGGAATTGCTTAATAGAGGTTCCCTAGGGGTAATCAAGGGCACTGAATCCATTTCTAGAATCAAAATTGAAATTTCAACAAAACTCATCAGAAAGGTGCAAATCGTCAAGAGTTTAGTGTTCTCCAAAGAAATAACCTTATTTGACTATAAATATAAGGCGCACCCTTGATGAAAGTGCATTGTAGCCACTTCGAATTGTCAACAAGCAATAAAAATAATAAATTTCACAAGCTTTCCCTAGATAAATGTGTAAAGGTTGTTAACTTCATAAACAATTGCTTTTTTCTTCAAATCACGAGGCCAAAAAACATGCATGGTTAACCAAGAAGATAAGTGTTAGGATTAATTAATTAATCCTCCCTTGACCATCGTAGTCTAATTTCCATTCCTAGCTTAAGAGTCTGATGCCACCTCACTAGTGCCATGGGGGGCTCATCTGGGGACCACCTACCACATGTTGCACCAATTTACATGAGTTTGAGAGCTCCGGAGAGCAATCCCTATAATTTAGGAACCCACACTCAGTGCCACCAACAGTCACCAGTAGTTGTCCCTGGTTTATGTTCAGTCATGCTTCGATCAGTCGCAGTTAGTTCACCTTCATTCATCCTAGCGCTACTTTTCCCTGATTTGAGGAGGTTGTCTTTTCTCACCTAACTCAGTCAGTTAACTGAATGTGGAGTGATTTAATCATATGGAGTTGCAATTAGTGAGTTCTAGTAGTGTTTTTCCACATATAGAGTTATATGGAGTCGGTCCAAGTTAGGTAATCTGAATCATACCTAGTAGATTCGAATTCTCCTATTTGTATCATGATTGTATTAGATACAGTTTATTGATTAATGGATGTAATGTTATTATTCCAATTTTGTCTCCATGTGTGTGCAATTTTCCTTTAATATTTTGATCAGTTTAGACTGGATTATCTCTCTCTTCTGCAACCTTCTTTTCACAGTGAATTCATTTAGGCCTAAGAATCCTAAGCTTTTCTAAATTAAACATGGTATCAGAGTGGGTGTTCAGGCCAACTTCAAACCTTGGAAATTTCCATTGGTGCACTAGAATCAATTGGGTTCCACATAATTCATGGTATCCTTGCCTTGCTCCCTCTGGATTCTGTCCAAAGAAGTTTATCCGGGTGTGATGCACCCAAAGAAAGTGCACATGTCGAAGTGGAGAGTGTTTGGATTGGTTTGATTTTTAATTGAAGTGTTTTTTGCAGTGCTTTTGCAGGTAAATTGAATATTTTTGAAGAATTAGTTGTTCCTTGAAGATGTAAGATGGAGAATTCAACAACTTTGACTCCCAGGATCCTCACACCCTTCAACTATCTTGACTAGAGGGTTGATATGCAGATAATATTGCGCAACAAGGGTCTGTACAGGGTCACCATGGGCAGAGAGGTTGAACCCTAGCAACCTCTTGAAAAGTCTAAGTATTTGAACAAGTTGGATGAAGCAATTGGCTTCATGTGCATCCACATCTACAGAGAGTTACTACTCCATTTTGATGGACTGAAAACTCCAAAGGAAGTATGGGAGAAGCTCGAATCCTTGTTTGACAAGTAGGATGAGCTTATGGGCCATATTCTAGAGAATGAGCTAATAGCACTACAACCCAGCAGCTTCGAAACTATACAACAATTCTTCTCAAAATTCAAATCCCTTGTCATGCAATGCAAGCAGTGTGGGATTGATAAAAAGGATGAGCAATTGGTGCTCTCAATTATGAGAAAACTTGACTTATAATTCTCAGTGTTTGTATCCACCTTTCACTCCGGGAGACTGACAACTCCTGATTGGAGAATTCCATCCCTTGATGCCTTCACAAAATATCTTATTCAGGAACAAGACAAACTGATACATATGGGAGCCCTTAGAGCTGACACAAATTAGGCTCTCTTGGTTGGGGAGTCAAATAATGCGCAAGCAAGGAGGAAGCAAAAAGGAAAGGAGAAGAGGAACACTGAATTCGAACCTAAATAAGAGTTTGATCCAATTGATGAAGCCACAGGCTCTAAGAAGGATAAACATCAGAGGTTTGACATGGGCAAGGAATCCTACTATAAGAAATGAAACCATACAGAGAAAGGTTGTATGAAGAATACCATAGATCAGACGTCAAGACTCCTTAAACAACACAATATTTCCCTCCCCGAAGGCACAAGGAAGGATAACTTTGGAGATAAAACTGAAGATCATGATGACATGCACTGAAGGCTAGATTTTCAAAATCTCATGCCTTGTCATTGATTAAGGAGCCTCCAATCACATGGTTGCATCCAAAGAATCATTCTCTTCATTACAACTTATTGATGCTCCAAGTATTCACATGGGAGATGACACTCAAATCCAAGTCGAAGGGAAGGGTTTAATCAAATTAGAGCATGGAGTGTTCAAGAATGTCCTCTATGTTCCTTCCTTAGCAACAAATATGTTGTTTGTATATTAGATTACTCATAGAGGCTCACCAAAGTGAGTTGTATTTGGTCCCAACTAAGTAGAGATCTCAAATATCTCAACTAGGAAGCTGGTAGCGAAAGGTGTTGCAAAACATGCCTCCAAGGCATATGAATTCTCACACTTTCTTCCATACTCAGATCTAGTGCAATCTCAACTACCATTTAAAAGGAAAGATAAATTCATCCTGCCTAAACCTTTTTCATATGCTAATGTTTCCATTAAAGTTTTAGATTCAGAATCCAAAGGAGATTACCTAGTTGAATTAGTTTATGGAATTGAAGGTGAAGTTTAATCAGATCTGGATCCAAATCCAGTCCCTACTCCCAATCCTAGGCCTAAATGGTCTCAAAAGGTTATTGAGGCTGCTGGGAACATGAGTGGAGAGTCATCTGACAAGAGAAGAACAAGATATCATTTTCAGAATGAGAGCCTTGCGCTATGTCAAGCAAACCCACTTCTCTCAGATAGGTGCTACAAACTCCCAAAGAGATGCTTCATGATGGTCAGGTCTGATCAACAAATCTGCTCACTAAAGAACAACGAGACATTAGATCATGTCACTCAAATTGACAAATTGGAAGGAAAAATCTACATGGAAAAGACTAAGGGGTACACTGATTCTCTCTTGACGTGCAAGTTGAGGAATCCATTGTATGGGCTCAAGCAAGGCCCCAGGGCATAGAATCCCAAGTTCAATCCTTTCATACTATCAAAGAGGTTCGAGAGATGCAAGATTGGTTGTAAAATCATCAACATTTATTCTCCTATTTGTCATTAGATTGGAAGGTGGAGAGGTTCACATGCACAATACTAGTAAACTAGTGCACACAAGGACCATCACACTGCATTACTGCTCCATAGAGATGGATATTGCAAAAATTACAAGTTTATTACTCAAGAAGAAATTTTCTCTTAGTGTAAAGAATTGATTCAATTATTGTTCCCGGTTCTTCTAGCTTATTTTGAGGGGGGGTTTTCCCATTAGGTTTTCCCCATTTTCCTCGGTTTGTTAAGCAATCATTTTTTTTCATTTAGATTATATGGGTAACCTTTGGTCTTAGTTTCCATGGCCCAGATTGTCAAATTTAGGATTAATGGGGGGTGTTAGGATTAATTAATTAATCCTTTCTTAACCACCATAGTCTAAATTCCATTTCCTAGCTTAAGATTCTGATGCCACCTCATTAGTGGCATGGGGGCCTCATCAAGGGACCACCTACCACCTTTTGCGCCAGTTTACATGAGTTTGAGAGCTTCAGAAAGCAATCCCTATCATTTAGGAACCCACACTCAGTGCCATCAACAGTCACCGATAATTGTCCCTAGTCTATGTCCAGTCATGCTCCCATCAACCATAGTTAGTTCACCTTCAGTCAACCTAGCGCCACTTTTCCATGATTTGAGGAAGATGGGTTCCTTTTCTCACCTAACTCAATTAGTTAACTGAATGTGAAGTGATTTAGTCATATGGAGTTGCAATTAGTGAGTTCTAATGGTGTTTTTCCATAGATAGAGTTATCTGGAGTCGGTCCAATTTAGGTAATTTGAATCATACCTAGTAGATTCGAATTCTCCTATTTGTATCATGATTGTATTACATACATGTTACTGAATAATGGATGTAATGTTTTTCTTCCAATTTTGTCTCCATGTGTGTGCAATTTGCCATGAATATTTTCATCAATTTACACTTAATTGTCTCTCTCTTTTGCAACATTCTTTTCAAAGTGACTTCATTCGGGCCCGAGGATCCTAATTTTTTCTAAAGTAAATAATAAGTAAATAGTAAATAATACATTACCTCCATCAATGAAATGCCATCGGTTTGAAGGCAATAACATGGTTTGTAAATAAAAACAAGTGTTGGAAGGGAAAACCATGTACAAATACCATCAATTAGTTTTGAAAACAATCAAAATTCCTCACACTTTGTAATGAACCTCCCAAATGGAACATGTGAACTCTAATGTGAGAGCACCCTCCATAATGAAGAATAAAATATTAAGACAAATGTGATGGATGCATGAAAATGTGTTCCCAACAAGATGATGAGTGACATAGACAATATCATAAACCCAACCAACCAAGTGTGAACATTACCAAAATTGACCAGGGCATTAAAGTGACATACGAAATATGTATGAATTCATACTCCAATAGCTAATGTCTTGATAAAGTGACATATGTATGAAATACTCCAATATCTTCTAGGGTGTTCACATTAAAAGGTCTCCAACCATAAAAACACATCAATAATCATGCTAGAAATATGTGAATAAAATCACAAATGCTAGGCACACCATCTCCAAGTAAAAAAAAAAACATAACGCATGATCATGTGCTAGGGCCTTTGTTTTCTAATCCACACACCAAGAAACAATCATATAGTTCTATGCACCATAACACCATCACACATGTACAAGGACTAATATCATCTAGACATATTGATAAAAAATATATCAAACACAACATTAAAAATTACCAACAATAAGGAACCATGAGGAGAGAACCCACCCATGGAAACCTATTTTCAAGAAGAAATAGATCTCCTCCAATCCAATGTAAGTACCATCCTCGTCATGTTACCAATCTACAAATATCTACATTGTATGATAAGAATCACACATGCAATCCTCGTGCCATATGAGGGGGGTAAAGGGCCCACCCCAAAACTCAAGCAATCCCTATAAATGAGGTATTTCCATATAATCTTCTACACTTGTACTAAACTATGTAAGAACAAGCTCGAATATACTAGTGTGACTTAAATCCCCCATAAAGTTTGTGAAGGTTCTCAATCTTATTAAATGAAACTTCAATAAAATATAAAGCACTTCAATTGATTGCATAAGCATCCAAGCATAATGAAAATCTATGGCTCAAGAAAGACATTCTCTTAACATTGTTTCATTCCATGCAATAGAGGTTGAGATGTATTGACAACACAAAGGCTAAGCACAAGCCCAAGCATAGTGGGATCAAGGTTCTAACATGCCCACAATGGGAAAAAAAAGTTCTAAACACACAATTATGTTAATATTTATCTTTTAGGAAAAACTCCTATCATTAAAACCTGGACAAAATTGATTTCTTTGACTTTAACACTAGCTTCCGAAGGCTTGGGTTTTAACATGTCACAACTTGTCAAAATGGGCCTCAGAGAAAGGATTAAAGCATAACCACTTGTATCCAAGCACAATTTTATATTTCATGAACACAATAGAATGACCGCATTTCTAGTCTCATTGCAGCCATAGGTAGGACAATTGTAGGCCTAACTTGACAAAGAGATCATACAAGAATAGACATTGAACTTGTTCTGGAATAAAGGAGTTGCATAATCTTGTAGCGAACTTCCCTCGAGTGCTCGAAATTAGACAATACAAAAAGTTAGATTTCCCATCAATCCAAGACTGAAATCAAATTTTTGATAACCCAAGTTTATTCAAAATTGGACAAAACCCCTAAGAGCATTGCTCCACCATGCATAGATACATATCCCAAGGAAACTCACGGGCCACTTCCTCTCATTACAATGATGGTATCCATGGCAAATATATTCCTTAAGGATCAAGATTGATACACTAATATAATCATCAAGAACTCAACATATCACTTGCAAGAATTAATCCTCGGTAGGGAAGACAACACTCCTCTCAATTAGAGGTGGTAGGTGAAGCTCATCCAAGAGATCATCAATAATTGGGATGGGAAATTTTGTGTCTTTGATGGTCTTCTTATTGAGAGCATGGAAATCCAAACACATGCACCAATTTATTTCTTTCTTCGATACCATGACAACTAGTGATCAATAAGGGTTAGTGTCCAGACGAATAACAAAAATAACACCTACTTCTAACTATTCTTAGATAATATTTTCAATTTCATTATTTTGTGCAAAAGGGTGTCAATAAGGGTGCACATATTGGTTGACTACATGGAATCAATGGAATACCATGATCATGCTCACCTTGTGAACAGGGTAAGCCACAGGATGTATCAAATGCATATTGATGCTTATGTGATATTAACTATGAATCAAAGTGGATCTCTTGCCGTGGGTTGTCAACAACTTGGATGGCATTGAATTGGAAATAATGCCAAAGTGGTCTTTCTTCAAAACAATGAGCGCTAAACATTTTTGGGGAGTCGAACTTAAGCCCCTTGAGTGTATGTTGCCAACCAAATTTAGTAAATCTCATGTACAATTCTTGGAAGCCTATGGTAATTGTGCCCATTGTTTGTAACCATTATGCTCCCAAAACCATATCACAACCACTCATTTCAATAGTGGACATGTTGGATTTGCATTAATAGTCCCCTAGTTTAGGTCTCACTTTCTCAAATTCGCCACCACATTTCATCACGCTGCAATTAGCTATCATGATCTGAAAATTACGCATTGCATGGACATAACAATGGATTTTCTCGACCACTTACCTATGAATAAAATTGTGGGTACTACCACTCTCAATTAAAACAATCACCTTTATGTTCTTGATGTAGCCACTCAACTTCAAGATCTAAGGAGCAAACATACCAAATAAAGCATTGAGGGAAATCATGGGTTACTTTTTAGGTGGATCTATAATGAGGTCGTCTAGAGGCAGCAATATTGTGTCCTCTATTTCCATCTTAAGAGAGCCTTCCCCAATATTGTCCTCAAGGTGTTTAGGTTGGGGCACATCCATTTGAAAGAATTTAAGTTCTTTGCATTTATGCCCCTTGAAAAACTTCTCATCGCAATTATAGCAAGTCAAAGGCATTAACACTCGATCATTTCTACCTAAGATAACTTCGAGACCTACAAGGGATGGGATGGAGGATAAGTGGTACTAGATGTCATAAAGCGGGGAGGGAAGGGATTACAGGAGGATCTTTCAACGTGTCTATTTATGACCACATGTGCTTCGAGTGTGCTTTAAAAAGATTCCAACCAAGTAGTTGGATGTTGCATCAAGACTTGTGTGTGAATGTCCTTGAGACAACTGATGATGCATTTTGTTAAAGGAAGTAGTTAAGCCCTTGGTGCAGATTGTAAAACTCAAAAGTCATTATAAAATACTCCACAATGCATGTTTGGTACTCATCAATAATTTCATGGAGGGAGATATGGCGTTCCATCTAGGCAACCCACCAAATGGTATCTATTCCATCAAAATTATTCATATCTACTTTGTGAAAACAATGTCATGTATTGTTGTCATGAAAGGGGGTTTGAGTACAATAATCCCCTTTTACTAAGGTTTCCTTAAGGGAGGGATCAAGTTGAGCATCCTACACCCCTTCCCATTAAAGGAGCTTCTCCATAAGCTTTTGAGATTGAGTGTTGTGTTATGTAGCCAGCTAATGGTCTCTTTGACTAAAATTTCTAGGGAGGCAACCATGATGTCCATCCATGGGGCCTTGATTTTAGACAAGTAGTCCCGAGCACGAAAAAGGGTTGCTAGAGTGTTATAGCAATGCAATCAATGCCTCACAAGAAGTCTTTTGAGACAAGCCACCAATAGGTGTATTGTCAGGTCTACTTAAAAATGGTTAATGAGAGTGGTGCCATGGCAATCAGAGCTACACAAGGAATCTTTTGAGATAGGTCTCTTGCAAGGGTATTGTCAAGACCCAAAACTCTTTAGTCCTATAGGAATATTGCTCCTAGTTGAGCATTATTGCACTAATGGAATCCCCAAATTATTGATAGTTTATTTTAAGTATGAATCTTGTGGCATGTGCTGCAAAGGCTAGGGTTTGCAAAGTCCTAAGGACAAGAGTGTCAAGTGCTATAGCTCTCTAATATATGTGCAGGTTTCCACTATAATAATTCACCCAATCTCTTGAGGCACTCATTAAGATGGCTAGTCCATACCCTTAACCTACTACCTGATTCCCAAGTAATAGAGAGTGATCTCCCCAATGTTAATCTCATTGTACTATAGAAAAATATGGTCAAAAGGTAGGTTGGTTTCAAGTGCACCTAGGGGTCTTTTTGTACACCCGAGGATATTTGGAAAACAAATCTATATGCAAGTGTTGTCTGACACAATACTTCTCAAATGGTACAGATAGGGGTTATAAAGATGTCCAACTAAGTGACACCATATATTTTCTAGATGTATTCTTTCCCAACTGCAGATTTGTTTGTCAAATAACAGATCTTCATGTTATTTAAAGATGTCAAAACACATATCTAGCCTTTAAAAAGTTCTAAAATCATACACATGTTGGCAAAGGAAAGAGCTCTAACATCACTTGTAATGTACGTAATCAACAAAAATCGCAGAGCACGATCAATATTCAAAGAAATTAAATGCAGAAATGCAAATACAAGAGCAAAAAAGATTAAACCTACAAAATATATCCCTTATATTAAATATCTCCAAAAGAGTGAACCTCCTATATAACCTTCTTCAAGGGGAAAACCTCCTTTGAGAGCTCGAATTACAATGTCCATGAAACCTGTGAATACCCCTACTACAAACAAGGGTTGTGATAGGAAACATTCAATCTTTCTTGATCTTGCTACAGTTAATAGGATAATGTCTGATCCAATGTAGCCAGAGCTATAATGTTTTATCAAGGAGAGCAGAAGCTATAACAAAATGCGTTTACAAATCAAGGTATAGGATAACACTGAAAGCAACTTGAGAATGCAATACATGGAATACATTAACTCGAAGAGGATTCCTCGAAGCATTGTACATTACCTCATCTTGGTACAATATTACGAATTGTCGAAAATAGATTCAATGATCAAGAGAACAATTGAATTAATATAAACCTTGGAAACCTTATGAATTGTCCGTAATTCTCCTGTCAAACACAGATAATTAAGAAATTCAGCATTAGATTTACAGAAAGAAAAATACAGTTCGTAGAGGAAGTTGAAATATTGGGACTGGAGTAATGGCATTGGATAATCGTGGAGAAAGTTGAAATATTGGGACTCGAGGGCAATGGCATTGGATAATCCAAGGCTTAGGTGATAGCATGACAAACCAATACAGATGGATGTGGATGTAAATGTCATTGTTTAAATGCAAATGGCATTGCTCACATTCGCGGATCTATTATTAATTTATTACTATGGTAGCAAAAACGGCCATATAGTGACAATTGAGGTCTATTCCTAGCCACCTAAGAGCGGTCATTTTTAACTTTTTATGAATCACAAGTAAAAAGTTCAGTGCATCCCATTAAATAATAGGTTCAGATATTGGAGTAAATAGAGATATTATAACCCCGTTGAAAAAAATTCCTCTAAAGGTGGTTTCCTCTAAAGGTGGTTGCACTGGTTATTAAAAAAATTATTTGTGCTTTTGGCCTGCCATTAGGAGGCCCATTAGGAGGCCCATTAGGAGGCCATCAAGCTGTCTCGCATACTTTAATTACAATTGGATTGATTGACATATATTAGAACATGCTCTCCAAAATGTAGTTCCTTGATGTGCACTATGTTCTCTTGTTCAGTATTCCATACTCAATGACCGGAGATTTACCAAAACAATTAACGTCATTGAGTATAACAATGTAGACATTACAACTTGAAGCACCCACTTCAACTGTCGTTCATTGAAGAACAGGAAGGCTGTAATGAACCAAATTGTAGATTACCAGGAATGTGGGTACACCACGTGCAAAAACATGAAGCAACTTGGATTGTTTTATGGATTGAAACAAGGAAATGTCACATCCACAAATGACTGCCGTTTTTGCAGTGAAGAACTTCCCTGTCTGCATGTACTTTGCTTGAGACGTCCACTGCTAGATGTCAGTAGCAATTGGCTTCGAAAAACCTTAAACATCAAAGAAAGATAATATCGAAGTGATTTTTTCCTGCAACAACTTTGAAGAATAAAAGGGAACAGAAAATCAAGCAGCAGGAGGAAAAATCCAAAGGAGAGAAGATTGATGGGGCAATCGAACAAAGATTTCTCATTAAAGAATGAACTTTTCTTGGAAAAATTATCGATGTCCTCTGAAGATGGAACTCTAGAAATCAGATATGTTGAGAAAAAAGGAAACACCAAAGTCTAAAAAGAATTTGCCTATGCCACAACAAGATTTTGCATCCAAGCCTGCTGACTTGGTCTTTGCATTTATGCCCCTTTGCTCACTAAAACAACTTCAATAACAAAGTCAGCACCAAAATATCGATTCCTTCCTCTAGAATCAAGCTCTCATATAAATCATTTTAGTAAGTGCCCAAATCAAACATTTGTTATTAAGACTAGTGGAATTTATGGAATACTTTAGAGATTATGAAAAAGACAAACTTACTTTAAGAAAACTTCAAGAAACAATTCTTAGGTACTGACAATTATAAACCTGAACTATGGATATGAAATATACATAACTGTTATACTTGGTTGGCCTTGTAAATGGATTTTATGAAAGAGACTGAAATCAAGGTTTTCGAAAGAGAATGAAATCAAATATCAGTCCAATTAAAAATATACTGCATGTGCATGCCCACAAATACAGCACTTCTTTGTGGACAAAAGATTTACCTCATCAGACAATGAAAGAAAGGATAACAATACTTGTTTGCAGAAACAACAGGACAGCTATAGCAAGGTATAGATATTTCATGTCACAATCTGAAGCAATGAACCTCAGTTTTTGACTAAAGTCGAAGCACTAGTCCTGATCATATTCATGACAAAATTGAAGAGTGACAATAACTTTCCAGATCATATTCATGACAAAATTGAAGAGCGACAATAACTTTCCAGATGAATGGTAAAACACCAGGCCATGTAGTTTGTGGCACGTCATATTGATTAAAATCAAAACTATACTTCCAGAACTGAACTTGAGGAAGGAAAAGCATAACCATATATGTCACCCATATTTAATGCCCCAAAACTATACCAGGGGTTTTTGTCCATTAATAAGGACATTTATACATTCAACTAGAGCTTACACCATATACGTTTATTCGCCGTTGAATAGGAATTGTACAAGAGGGGCAATCTGTTAAACCTTTTTTCTCATGCAAATCATTGCATTTTACACACACAACCTGATGCGCACATGGTAAAAATACAACCGAGACTTCTTCCCTCTTGCACATAACACACTGTCGATCACTGTTTCCTTCCCTCTGAGATGATTCCTGAAGCTCTTGTAGTTCACGATGCAAGCGGGCATTCATCTCCTTTAAGCTCTTTACACTATTACCAGTTACTGCATATGGAGCATTTGGCCTGCCACTTGGCTGGGAAGATTCTGCTGTGGCCTTGAGACGAGCAAGTTCCTGCTCTAGTCTTTCGATATCATCCTTATGTCGTTGAACATTCATTTCTGTTTTCCTATGCAATGCCTCCTCCCTTCGTCTCGCAGAAGCTTCAGCTGCATCCTTTGCTCTTCTTTCTTCCTCTGCTTGTGCAATTGCCACTTCTTTAGCTTTCTCTTCCTGCTTCCATTTTGCCTGTGCATCACTCATTAAGCCACAAGTTACATTCTATTCATACCAGTATATGCAACATATATGCCACTGTTGTCAAATCGGCCGTGCTCAACAAGAAGAAAACACTAAACAGTTCAATGTGATATAATGCCCTATTAATTTCACTGCAAATTTTCAAATTCTTTTACAGAGTTTGGTGATATGCTGGACACACGAAACAGAGTTTTCAGCATTCTCACACCACGCCCTGGATGTGTTAAACCAAAAGATGAAAACATATTCAAGATGTTGGAATGGTCAACAAAAAGCTTGAGATTTGAAACATTTAGATGTGCTCTCACCTCCATTTCTTTCTGCAAATCCCGTATGAGAGACAATTCTTGTTGTAGTTGAGCAATCTTCTGCTTTTCTTCACAAATTTCATCCTGGAGCCTGGACTCCTGTTTCTCCAAAGCCTGAACCCTCTTTAGACACTTTTTCTCCCTCTTGGCAATCTCTTGACATGTTGCAACAGATTCTGCTGCACTCAATTTGGATGCTTCCATCTCTGCCCTCACCTCTGCATTCTCAGTTTCAAGCCTTCTTACAGCTGAATTGGCTCGATCAACATCTCCACTTGCTTTCCGCAAATCATTCTCCATTTCAGAAAGCCTTTTCATTGTGTTGTCTTCCCGAGCCTGTTTATCCTTTTTCAAGCGCAAAGTCTCATCTCTCTCCATCCTCAATGTTTTCAACTCAGCGAAATCTTTGCTCAATTTTCTAGCTGCTTGCATAGCTTTCTGATGAGCCCATTCAATCCGTTCTTTAAGTTGCATTTCTAAATCTCTTATTTGATGCATAAGTTTCAGCATCATTTCATTCCGTTGATCAATGCCATCAGACTTCTCTGTAATACCCATGTGCTCCAAACTTCCTAGAATGGCTCCTACAATATCCTGACAATTTCCAGTCTCTCCTCTATATTGATTTTGTCCTACGTCCACAGTAGAAGCTATCCCCAAAGACAGTTCTGTACCTGCAGTGCCTGCACTAGTTGCATGAGCTGCATTTTCGGTGTGAATAAGGTCTCCTGTTAAAACCCGATTCTTGTCAGAGAAATTCCCTGATCCACTTTGTATGTTTTGCACTCCACTTGTTGGAACCAAACATTCACTGTTGTTGTCAGCTGATCGTGAACATAAATCTGATTTGGATTTCCGATCAGACAGAAACCGGGCAGAGAACAATGCAGCTGCATTCTTCTTCAACAGAGCTCGTTTCATAGAAGGAGAGAGACCAGAACTTGGGATAAAGTGAGTCGTGGTGGTGGAAGGTGCATGTGATGTCCCAGCATCAAAAGTGAAACCTTTCTGAGCTGAAGATGATGTATCAACAGCAGCTGTACCAGCTTGTGCCAAATTCAGACCAGATGTTTTCTTTGTTTCAGCACACATCCTACAAGGTTCTGAAGTTGCAGTTACAGGCACAAAACTGGAAGATGAGCAAGATGGTCTGATTGGTGATGGCATAGAAATCACTGTTGCAGGAGATGATCCATTCCCATTGGGTTTACTCATCGTTTTTTCATCGCCAGGTGGTAATACAGGAATTTCTAATGTGCTTGCCCGACCAACATTAAGATCACTCATAAGGAGGCACCACATAGCATCCCCTTTGCTCAATTGTGGTCGCACCTGGCGAAGCAAGCACACCAGTCCTGTCAACACATATTGTTCTAGCTGTTTTAGCTCTCCAAAGGCAATATCAGATTCATCAAAGCAGTCACTGCAACCGCTATTCAAATAGGCCAATGAATTGTTAACAATGTTGGAAAGTACATCACTACTCCCATAGCAGTGACCATTTCGCAGCATACCCTTGAGAGCTTCCTCTGCAGTGTACCCGAGAGTTGTGATTTTACATACTGCTTCCTTGTAGACATACTCGAGATTCTTTAATAAAAGGTCCTCTAATTGATCTTCTGTGCAATAACCCCAATCCGCCTCTTCAGGTTGTTCCTCGGAATCCTTCTCCCTTTCTTTTGGTTTTTCTTCAGCAGACCCACCACCACCCTCTAGCAATCTTATAGGTTTAGAAGCAACAGAAGAAGGTTCTACAACTACACCATTTCTTCTATCATCGCATAGGTTCTCTTCAATTTTAACAGGCATAGCAGGAGGAATTGAACGAAGCCTTCTCTTATTTCTTATAGATTTGTCTCTTGTTGTGCAACCCATTTTACACTGCGCAAAAATGTTTGCTGGTATGTGGTCTGTCTTCTAAACGAATCGAGGGAGAAAAAAAAAGAATCAAACCCCCATTCTAGAAAACCCCAATTCAACACTTGTACAATAAAACCTCTTTGCAATCTTTACTGCTCAGTCAGAAATCCTAATATCTCAACAATAAATACTTAACCGCATAGTTTGATTCACAACTGCAGTCTTCAATATTCAATCAAACCATCAAAACCTGGCCAATGCAGAGGATACCCACAATAATCTATTAAAAAACCCGCAACGTTATCTACCTCATTACCAGTATGATTATGATTCAATTGAAAACGATCCCAAAACATTGGCAGATTGAAAAAAAAAAGAGAAAAAAAATCATTAGGAAAAGCAAGAAGATTATAGGCAGATTCAGCCACAGATTTACACAAGAAAGATAACAAAAGACTAGAGTATATTCAGCAATACAATTCAATTAAAAATCATATTCATGTATCCCAAAACTACCTGTAAATCGAATAATTTGCCTGTATATTTTAGCTCAGCTGGCCGATCCTATTTCATCAATTCGAGTCTGCGTAGAAATATTGCCGCCAATGAGAAACCTTTGAGTGGATACAGAATGACCTGTAACTGCGCTTCCTTCATAAACCTCCCCAACCCTTTCTTCTTTATCCACCTTGCACTTCTATAAGCTATCAAAGAGCCCCCAAACTACAAACGAACCTTAAAAACAACAAACATCTCCACCTATTTGAGGGCTAAATAAGAGGCACCTGATCATCTGGGCCTTCACTTTGGCCTTCTCGTAGCGCATATATTGTGCTGTTATCTTCAACTAAGAGCTAAATTTATAGGTTATTTCGCAAATAATAGATCGGAAGTTATCCATATGCAAGGTCGCTTTTAAAGTGAAAAAGGGACCTTTGGTTATTATTATTTTTCTTTAATGGGATATAGGTTAAATGTAAAGCAATTAACCTCACGATCGGTGCCCCTTCCTCTTGCGGTACACTTCTTAATACTTGCACGAAAGAACACTTGAGGTTTGCCCTCCGACCATGGTAGATAGCTCTTACAAAGTGCAAGGATATAAGTGTTACACTTCTTAATCCTTGCACGAAGGAATACTTGGGGTTTGCCCTCGATCATGGTAGATAGCTCTTACAAAGTGCAAGGATCTAAGTGTTGGTAAGTTCATTATGGTAGTTCGTGGTATATCTTCATCCTTTGGTTATATTTTTTTCCTTTAATGGAATATTGGTTAAGTGTAAAGCAATTAATCGCCACAACAGGTGCCCCTTCCTCGTGTGACACACTTCTTAATGCCTGCTCGAAAAAACAGTTGGAGGTTTTCCCTCCCATCATGGTAGATGGCTTCTATAGAGTGCAAGGATCTAAGTGTTGGTATGTTCATTATGGCAGTTCGTGGCATATCCTTGCCCTGTCGTCAGATGTACAATAGCTTGGCTCTCCCCTCGACGACTTTGCCTTCAAGCGTGAGAGCTTAGCTCTCCACTACCTCGTAAGTCCTCTGGTTCAAAGCCCAAGTTGGGGTATAATCATGACAAAGTTTGGCACTCTCTTCTTCAGTAGGTAGGTCAAAAAAGGAAGGCATAACATAAAGCCGAAATTGGTCTGGCACTGGCATATTCATGGTTAGCTCTCTTCCTTGTCTTCAAACGGTGTCATTCATTATACCTTGAGCTCCATTCATCGTTTATAAATGGTTTGCATGAAGAGGATGGCCTATAAAACTCAAAGCAGGCCCAAATGGTCGCACATGCCCAGAGTTCTAGAGGATCAAAGAAGGGAAAAGACAACTTTATGTGGAATGTTCAAGCCACCTACGCAAGAACACGTGCAACGTATGTAGGACATAATTGGAAGAGGACTCGGGACCTAGAGGTTCCAACGCCTAAGGAGCTTGAAGAGGACCTAGGACGAATGGAGGACAACCCTTGAAATACCAGCACGAGAGAAATGATATATACAAAGACCTTGGCCCTACTCTGGAAAACTAAAATGTTACTGGGTTGTGCCATTACTGATAGCACCCATGGTTTAATTGAGGAGGAGAAAGTTAGCCTCAGACTCTCGGCTAAGGTTGAGCATTTGGAGAATACCAACAAATAATTAAAGGCCAATAAGAATCGGATGTGAAGCTCAACACCATGGCACATGAGCTCATCGATAAAGTCTTTCAACAAAACATCCCTCCAACTCGGTTTGGGCTCATTTGCCATAGGCAATTGAACGTAGAGCACACCAGTGAGGCACCTATGAATGCACAGGAGGTTGAATCCAAGGAAACTGTGATAATTACCATATTGGATGACTCCTAATCTACTTTTATGCTACTATTCCAAATGTCCTTGGTCTAAGTCTGGTCAGTCATTTTATGATATGAACTCAGTTGCTTGTTATCTTCTGGTTGAAAATCTCAGCCTATTGAGCATTATGTCTTCTAATTTCAATATTAGGTCCTTTATAGACAATGGTAGAATTACTAGCTACAACAGTAAAATTATGGATTTCTTTAGTACTACTAGTAAAAACTGGAAATTTATCTTTGAATTTTGGAGAGGTGACTTGTCTAGCTTTCCCTCTGGTAGACCAGTCACCCAAGCAATTGTACTATCTTTTGATAATATAATTCTCTTGATCATGCCTTACAAAAAAAAAGTGTAAAGCGATTAAATTTGATTTTCTATGGATTGGTGAATGAGGGAGTGATTTAAAAAGTGGATAAATTCATTTTAATTAGCCAAGTCTTTTAAACAATTTAGGTTGTTTTAAAATGGGTTAATATCATTGGAGACAAAGTTCCATGGTTAAAGTTTTTATAATCTAGTGGAAGTGCGATTTCTAACAAAATTCTTACCATATTTAGAGTAGAATTTCCATCGAACAAATTAGTGAAAATTTATGGAATTAATTACAATCGGCTTTATCAATTACATGGAAGAACTTGGTGCCTTGGAAGGCGTTCTAGATCTTTGGGAGGAACCCTCAATACTCAACTGTTGCAACTGTCCCTGAAGGAATGTGCCCCTCTCCTAACTGAAATTTATTCCTTCTGTTTTGCTATGATCTCTGATGGAATCAATTCTAGATCTTTGTCTAGGGAAGTGCGTCCCTTCTTAGTATTTGGAAGGTGTGCCCCACTCTTCCTCTTATCTCTCAGCTACTAAATAATGTGCCCCTATGACTGTCTCTTTTTATGCTCAATAGAATTTCTCTCTTATTGTCACTCAATCTTTAAATGATTAAGAAAACCTCTCCTAAATCTATGAAGAATATGCCTCATTGCTCTTTGCCCTCTTAGCCTAAAGAATGTGCTCTCTCTCTCTCATGTATTGATTCTCCCTCCTCATGAAAATCAATCACCCTCTTGTATCCTCTCACTATTTGCACTTGAATCACACAAGTGTGTCTGCCTTTTACCTTCTACAACCTTTTAATAACTCACTGATGAAATTAGGGTGAAAATCCCTAATTTCACTTTCATGAAAAATCACACTACTGCATTAAAAAATGGTGCATCATGCATGTAACTGGGTAAAAGTCTTAGAACTTTGTGCATGCCTCCACCACTGGATCCATGCCAACTGGTAGTGTTTCTCACACATGCCTACTCTACTAATTCCCCTCATGCTAGGCATCACTACATGAAGAGCACCCTGAGATACAAATCTCAACACTCCCACTTAGCAAGGGAAATCCTTCTAGCACACAGATCTATCAACTTCTCTACTACTATAATTGCTTCCTCTAAACTAGCTACATCCACTACACACTAATCTAATAATCCGTGATCCTCATCCATCAATGTCTTCTCTACAGAAGCCTCACACTCTCCCTCTATTAGTGACATTGATCCATTCTCTAGACTCCCTCTAGAACTCTACTCCAAACTCCCTCTGAAGTTTTCCATAGACTGATCCACCACCCTCTGCCTGATTCTCTTGCTTCGAGATATCTCATCTCACTCTTAAGCCTTCATGAGAGACAAATCGTACTAGCTGGCCCTCTTTCCAGAACTCGAAGAAGTAGCCTCTCGTTGACTCCCTTGAACTGAGGACGCTCCCTCAGTTTTATATACTGATGATTGACTACTCGGATCCACTTAACCTTTGGAGCTTCTTGCTCTCTCTGAATTGAGGACTGATTACTCCCATTAGTCCTTGGAACTTCTCACTCTCTATTTGTCTCAGAACCAAAACTTGTTATCCTCCCATATCCTCCAAATGTAGGCTAGCCACGCACTGCATACTCACTATCAGTCTCTGTCTCAGACACTGAAACTACATCCAATATCTCCCTGGACTCACCTATAGGCCTTCTTAGCAACTTGTACAACCTTCCTTGTTTGATGTCGTGTCTCACTGTTGCATCCAAGGTCACTCCCTCTAAATACAGAAGCCTTTTTCCATCTCATAACACCATACTATATTCCTCATCCTCTAGAGCTGATACTGAGGGAAAATCTTTCAACTTTGGTCCATGCATCCTTCCTGCCACCTTTAAAGAACTTCCTGGATCAAGTTAGAATCCAACCCATCCAACTCCCTCCATTTCATTCGTGAGCCTATCTATGAAACCCCAAGGAATACTTCTCATATTCCCATCATATGGCTAGATGCATACCCCTCTCTTTCACAGATCTAGGGTTCGCTTTGACAGATCTGATCTCTAGTTTTCAGAGCTGATATCTACTCTCACAAATTTGATCTTCTGCTCCTCAGATCTGATATATTGTGCACGCTCCCCAACACCACTGTGTAAACCCTTGATTTCTTCTCAGAGACAATGCTATGATACCATGTTAATTTTTACGCTCTTATCACAAGAGCTAAGTTTATCTATGATATACTACTATATAGATTCCCATATACATACATAGAAAATAAATTTCAGAGCTGATCTATAAGCATCAATAATAAACTCATTAACTGTTGAACATGCGCAACAGAACTGGAAATCAAACACACATAAACACAACAATTTACCCTGGAAACCCCAATGGGGAAAACTAGCATCTAAGGATTTCTATAATCTGAGCCAAAGAAATTATGGAATTGATAACAATAAGCTTTATCAATTACATAGAAGAACCTGGTGTCGTGGAAGGCATGCTAGATCTCTAGGAGGAACCCTCAATACTTAGCAACTGCAATTGTCCCTAAAGGAACGTGCCCCTCTCTAGCATGTGTGACCAATATGACAATTGCGCTCTCTGCTATGCTCTAATATTTGATGGAATCAAGTCTAGATCTTTGTCTAGGGGAGTGCACCCCCTCTTAGTCTCTGAAATGTGCACCCACTCTTCCTCTACTCTCTTAGCTATTGTCTCTCTATCTACTCAATAGAAAGGTGCTCCCCTCTGACTATCTCTCTATCTGATAAATATAAATGATCTTTGCCTGTCACTTGGTCTCTGAATGATTAAGACAACCTCTCCTCAATATGTGAATATTATGCCTCACTGCTCTCAACACTCTTATCCTCAAGAATGTTCCCTTCTCATCTCAAGAATGCACCCTCTCTCTTATGAACCAGTTCGCCCTCCTCATGCAAATCAGCCACCCTCCTATAGCCTCTCGCTATCTACACCTGAATCACACAAGTGTGTATGCTATTTAACCTCTACAACCTTTTAATAAATCACTAGTGAAATTAGGGTGAAAATCCCTAATTTCACTTTCCAGCAAAATTACACTACTGCATTAAAAAATGGTGCATCATGCATGCATGCACATCTCGCATGCAACTAGGTAAAAAATCTTAGAACTTTGTGCATGTTTCCACCACTGTATCCATGCCAAATGATAGAGTGTTTCTCACACCCTACATCCATGCCTACTCTACTAATGTCCCTTCATGCTAGGCATGACTACATGAAGGACATCCCAAGATACAAATCTCAACACTATCATTGTGCGACAATAAAGACATATTTACATAGTGGGTTTTTCTCATTGTGGTAGGTTTTACCATTGTAAATTTGTGTGTTTTATGTGTGATAGTTTGTTGTGATTGTGATTGTTGGATATCTTTAATGGGAATGGACAGTGGAAGTGTGATATGTTTGTTATTACCTTGTTAATTCATTGTCTAAGCAAATCTAAAGTTATACATAAAATGTTCAACATTTAGGGGGATTTCCACACAAACTTGTGGACACTTATTTGTTAAACCATTAATATAATTTTTGTTAAGAATTTTGACTAACTCAAGGACACTACTAATGGATTGGGATCGCTAAAAATGAGTTTGGGGAGCATGGAAAGGGGAAAAAAATGAGGGTTGATAGGCATGTTGTTTGTTACATCATCTCAAATGGTAAACAAAATGGGAGGACATGTCCTGCATTTGAGTATGAGAAAATATAACACAATTGAGAAATTAGAGGGATCAAACAAAGAACAAAGGAGTAAGCAAATTGTCTTGGGGTTGGATGTTTGAGTATAAAAGGGACATGAAATCCTAGATATAAGAGGATGTACCCATGCAAGAATTGTGAATATGGTGGATAAGAAGCCCTATTGGAACCACAACTAGGATAAGAATAGAGGTAAGATAGTCAAGTATTGTATTTTCCTTCCTTTTTTTTAGCTTTGTATGCTTGTAGTATACAAATCTATACTAGAGGTTGCATGGAGATGGAACTCATGTATGAGGATACAACCTTCTTCACAATAAGGGTAAGATACATAGGGAGGATCTACGTGTCAATCCTAAATAGTGCATATGCCCACTTGGAGTGAGATGTTTGGAGCTTCAAGCCAATGCTAAAGACAACATGAGGACTTGACTAGGAAATGATCCTAAGGGTGATTTCCAAGAAGACAATGGACCTACCATGGGATAATTCCAAGAATTGAGGAAAGTAAAGTCAGGATTCAAAAAATGATGCAAATGTTAAATTTTGTACCTAGGAAGTCGTTCCCCTAGTGATTTTTCCCAAGTCACTAAAAAGGGGAAAATACATGACCCTTGCATTAAATGACTTGAGATGAGCATTTAACTTCACTTTAGAGATTAAAGTGACTTTATGAAATACTTAAGTTGTGGTTGAGAGAAAAATAATTAATGGAGAGAAAATGAGATTTAATGTCATCCATTGATTTAATCTCATTGAATTCAATGTGATCCCTTGGATTTGGTGACCCCTCAACTTCTTCATTATTCAAACATAAAGAGCAAGGGAATGCAATTTTCCATTCAGAAAAAAATAATTAATGGAGAGAAAATGAGATTTAATGTCATCCATTGATTTAATCTCATCGAATTCAATGTGGTCCCTTGGATTTGGTGACCCCTTAACTTCTTCATTATTCAAACATAAAGAGCAAGGGAATGCATTTTTCCATTCACTTCATAAATGAGAGTTTGAGAGAGCAGTTGACTTCTTGAGATGAGGAGTAGGACGTAGCAATGAGAGGAAGACATTGGCATGCATACCAAGGGAGCTATACAACAAAAATAACATATCACAAATTCCAAGAACAAACTGGGCATGCAATTTGAGGAAATTGTACTACAACATTAATTACTGAGTTCGTACAACTGAGAGCAAAAATTCCCAGACAAATTTTTTGGCACAAATTTTGAGGTAGGTTGGCATAAAATTCGAGGTAGTGAGTGATTGTTACAATGGTCATGAATTCCAAGAAGGAGAGGGAAGTTTTGGGAACGAAAATCGAGGACCGTACAGTCTAATACAGATAGTTTGTACTATGCATTTTTTGGCATGATTTTCGAGGAGTGGATGCACGCATTTTGAGGCATCTTGTGCAAATTTTTCGAGACAACCTGTTGGGTTTGTTGGTTGAGATAAGTTGTATCAATGACTTGGTTAATTTGTTGTAAATTTCATTTAATAAGAAATAAAATCCTCTCTCTCATAAACAAGTTTTCCCCTTGTGGGTTTTGCTTGGGAAAATTGCCAAAAATATTGGTGTCTGAAATATTTTCATGGTGTGCACAATTTTTTCTGCTTGTAAAAATTTGAAGTTCATCTTGTGTTTCAAGTTTAATTATTGTTGATGAGAAATGACTCAGTTGCAACATTAAAAACTCATTGGGTTGGGAATTGAACAATTTAAATTTAGACTTGAAATTGGGTTAGAATTAAAACTTAAAATTTTCATGGTATCAGAGCTTGGGGGTAGATTTGTGGAGTGAAATTCTCAGACTATTAGTGATTCTTATTTTTTTTCAGTGAGCAGTACCTTTTAGAATTTAAATCTATAGTGAGATGGCCATAGGGTTTAGGTTGGAGGATATGATAGATGGACCTACAAATTTTGTTCCATGGAAGGCTATACTAGTGCTTATTTTGGAGGAAAATGAATTGTGGGAGGAAGTGGTACATGACACGCATGCTAGTCCTATTCAAGTTCCCACATCCATTGATGCTAAAGCATTAACAATTCTCAACAAAAAGGATATAAAGGCTAGAAGGACCATCCTTGATGCGGTAAAGGAGCATGTAATTCCTCACATTTAAGGTAAAGACCATGCATATAAGATGTGGGATGTCTTGACCAGTTTATACCAGAGCTATAATGAGAACCGAAATATGGTCTTGAGGGAGAAGCTGAAGAGTATTAAGATGGCCAAATATGAGGGTGTGTCATCCTACTTTACTAGGTTATCTCAGGTGAGAGACGAGCTTGCAGTAGTTGGAGAGGTTGTTTTTGGCAGTGAGCTAGTGTGTACAACTATGAATGGTGTGGCTAATCCAAGGGTTGTTTTTATGGAGGCTATAGTTTTTAGGGAGAACTTACCTTCCTAGGATCGACTTTGGGATGATTTTGTGTAGGAGGAGACCTGGAGAGGTCTTGTGCAGGGGAGCTCTTCCAACAGTAGGGAGGATGAGGAAAATGTGGCTTTAACAACCAAAGGGAAGAAGAAGTCCAAGAAGGGTGGGGCTAAGCAATAGAAGTAGTAGGGTGGATAGAAGAAGGATTTGAGAAAAGTCAAGTGCTTTTCTTTCTAGGGGTTTAGGCACTATGCCTCACAATGTTCGAACAATAATATTAATAAGAAGTAGCATACAACAACTTCAACAAAGATTGAGGAGTATGCAACTAGATTCAAGAGAGAGTTTTCTCTCTACGCTAGGAATTTTGAGAGAGCTTCCATCACCAACGCTGATATGGAGGATGAGAGTGAGTATTCCTTGTTGACTGTCCATTCTTTGAGTTCATCCACCATTGATACTTTGTATATTGACAATGGAGCCTCGCACCACATGAAAGGTGCTCGGGAGATGTTTTCTGAGCTTTCACAGACATGCATGGATGTGGAGGTAGTGTTGGGGGATGACATAGTTGTCATAGCAGTTGGACATGGGACCGTTACCTTTCAGAGGGAGTATATGAGTCCCATAACATTGAGGGATGCATTGTTTGTCCCTGGATGAAAAAGAACTTGATGTTAGTTTCCATGATCAAGGATAGAGGAATTGGGGTGCACTTCCTGGATGGACATGTGAGTGTTTTCCCCAAGGTTGTGAGACCATATGCTTCTTTTTCTATTGGAGTTAGATGTGGGAATCTGTACAAGCTCTTATTTCATCCCCATCATACTTAGGCACATAACAACAATAATGATCTTTGTGAGATGTGGCATAGGATGATGGCTCATTTGCATCATCCAACTTGGAGGATGTTGAGGGACATGGTTAAAGGTATTCCAAAGTTTAGCATGAAGCACATTGATGTGTGCAAAGGGTGTGCTTTGGGAAACTACACCAAGACTACTTTTTTGAGCAGTGATAATAGGCTAGTAGGAGTGCTTGACTTGATTCATTCAAACTTGTGTGGTATGATGTTATTTGTTTCCTTGAGAGGTTATGAGTACTATGTGACATTCATCAATGACTATTCAACTTCTCGAGGAACAATAAAACTGAGGAAGTATTGCAAAGGTTCCAAGAGTTTAAATATTTTGTGGAGAACCGGATTAGGAGGAGGATTTGGGCACTCGGATCAGACAACGAGGGTGAGTATAACTCCAAGGAGTTAGATTATTTTTGCAGACAGGAGGGCATACAGAGAAAGTTGATAGTACCATACACTCTTGATCGGAATGGAGTGGCAAAAAGGAAGAATAGAGCTATTTTGGGAGTAGTGAGAACCATGATTCATGACCAAAGTATTCCTTTCTTCCTTTGGGTCGAGGCATGTAGTACAATTGTATATCTTCAGAACTCGAGTCCCCATCATGCCTTAGGGAGAAAGCCTCATAAGGAGATGTTCATATGAAAGAAACTTGAGGTTGGTCATTTTCTCATTTTTGGTTGCCCGACTTATTCTCATGTCCCTTTTGAGAAGAGGACAAAGTTAGATCCGACTGTAGATAAGGGCATCTTTGTGGGATATGATGAGACTTTGAAGGACCCTGAGAATTATCTTCCTTCTCAGAGGAAGGTTGTTGTGAAGCAGGAAGTGAGGTTTGAGGAGGAGATAGCGTTCAGGAATTCCAGTGAGTCAGAGCAGGAGGAGAAGTAGGCTCCCACACCTATGGAAGTTGCATAGGTTCCAGTAGTTCAAAGTGTAAGATCACACGTTTACAGAGTGATAGGGCCATAGGTTATAGGGATAGGTTCTCTAGGTTCAGTGGTTTAGACAACAGGTACTATGGGGACATGTGTTGGTTCTTGCGTCACATGTTCATCATTTGCAGCTACTAGATCACATAGTTCACTAGTGGTTGGTTCACTAGCTACTGGTCCACATGTTTCTGGGCCATCTACTTTTGGAAATTATTTAGAGAATGAGAGACTAGTTTGGTAACCACCTTCAAGGAAGAGGAAGCCTAAATGGATTCATGACACCTTGAAGGAAGCATAGTAATTTGGAGTGCCCAAGGGACCAGTGAGAGGTATTATGATGCTAGACAAGTTGGGTATGGCATTGGTTGCTAGTATTCGTGATTCAAATCCTTCTACTTTTGAGGAGGCCTCTCAGCATCATGTTTGGAGAGATGCCATGATGGAAGAGTACCATTCCATCATGGAGAACGATGTATGAGAGATTGTATGGAGACGAGAGGGTAAGTTAGTGGTGATTTCCAAGTGGATTTGGCAGTGTGGAGAAGTTCAAGGCTCATTTTGTGACATGAGGGTTTTCACAGGTAGAGGGAGTTGATTATGATGAGATCTTTGCGTTGGTTGCTCGATATTCCTTGATCAAAGCAATGATCTCCATATAAACACATATGGGTTGGAATATCCACCATATGGATTTGAATACCACATTTCCCAATGGTCTTCTACAGGAGGAGGTGTATTTGGAGTAGCCATAGGGATTTTAGATCCACAGGAGAGTTTCTCATGTGTGCAGGCTGAGAAAGGCCTTGTAAGGTATGAATCAAGCTCCTCGAGCTTGGTATTCTAGGATTGATTCTTACTTGATTTCGATGGGAATTCAAAAGAGTGAGGTTGATCCCAACCTTTACTTCATTGTGGTTGGTGGTGATCTGCTCATTCTTCTATTGTACATTGATGACTTGTTTATCACATGGGAGGAGTGCCTCATTGTAGCTTGCAAGAGATATATTGATTCAAAGTATGAGATGATAGATATTGGGTTGATGCATTACTATTTGGGGATGGAGGTTTGTAAGAAACATGGTCATATTTTCATGGGACAAGAAAAATCTGCAGTTAATGTTATGAGGATATTTCAAATGGAGGATTGCAAGTCGATGGCCACAAAGGTGATAAAAAAATAGAGGAATCTTCATGCTTTTGAGGGAGAGTGGGTGGATATTACTTTATATTTCCATCTCATTGGTTTGTTGATCTATCTATTCAACACCAGGAAATATTTGTGTTTTGCGGTGAACATTCTCAGTCAGTTCATGGTGGAGCCTAGGAGAGTGCACTGGGTTGCAACAAAACATATGTCAAGATACCTTGTAGGGACAATGGATTATGGTTTGGAATGCATGAGTTTAGGTTGTGTTAGTTTGGTTGGATTCACATATTCAGATTGGGAAGGTAGTTTGACGGACTGGAAGAGAATTTTTTATTGTTCTTTCAGTTTGGGCTAGGTAGCAGTGTCGTGGTTCAGTCGAACAAAAAAATTTGTTGCTTTGAGTTCTCTTAAGGCTGGGTTCATGACAACCAATTAGGATAGTCGTGAGGAACTGCGGCTTTGTTAGTTTTTGGTGGATTTATTTGATCAGGAGTTGAGGCCCATGGTGATATACTATGACAATCGAAGTTTTCCATGATAGGTCAAAACACATAGAGATCAAATACCATTTCATCTGGGACTATGTTTAGAGAGGAGATTTTGAGTTACGGTACATTTCCATTGATGAGCAGGTAGCAAACATTTTGATGAAATCCTTACAGCGGGGCAAGTTTTTCTTCTTCAGGGATAAGTTAGGAGTGGTGCAGAACACCTTCCTCGGTAAGAGGGAGTGTTAAATTTTGTACCTAGGAAGTTGTTCCCCTAGTGATTTTGCCTAAGTCACTAAAAGGGGGAAAATACATAACCCTTGCATTAAATGACTCGAAGTGAGATTTAACTTCACTTTAGGTATTAAAGTGACTTTATGAAATATTTAAGTTGTGTTGGAGTGAAAAATAATTAATGGAGAGAAAATGAGATTTAATCTCATCAAATTCAATGTGGGCCCTTGAATTTGGTGACCCCTCAACTTCTTCATATTTTAACATAAAGAGAAAGGGAAGGATTTTTTCCATTCATTTTATGAATGCGAGTTTGAGAGAGCATTCGAATTCTTGAGACGAGGATCAAGATGCAACATTGAGCTGAATACTTTAGCACACATACCAAGGAAATCGTACATAAGAAGTAACAAAACACGAATTCCAAGAACAAACTGGGCATGCAATTCAAGGAAACCATATAGCAACATTAATTGTTTAGACATTACAACTAAGAGCATGAATTCCTAGACATATTTATGGGCATGAATTTCGAGGTAGGTTGGCACAAAATTCGAGGTAGCGAGTGACTGTTATAGTGGGCATGAATTAGGAGAAGGATAAGTGTTAACAATCAAATTAACACCCTTGAGAATGATGGTTTGAAAACATATTTTTATTTCTCTTGTAACATGAAGATATGAATTTGGAACAAATTGATAGTTTTGATCTCTCATCGTACCGCTGCTTCCACAACGGACGAAGCATGTGAAGGCAAAGGCTACTCGAAAGAATTTAAGATCATGACTACTTAAGGGACAAAACCCAGTTTCCATAACTCCTGGAGTGGAAAGACATGTCATATGTATTAATTGTCCTAAACTCCTATAAATTTAAGTGAAATGCATGAAAAACTAAGTAAAATGGTTTTTTTTTTATGAAAATTATCAAAATACATAAGAAAGTTTAATCCCCCATTCATGGTTAGTAATTGGGTGCACAAATCCCAATGTTATTTATTTTGTGTTTCACCTTAATTTCATAGTCGGGATCAACCAAAAGTGATTGTGAACACACATAGTAATATCCTTCTGTTAAGAACCCATGTCAACCCTCGTCTTTATTTTGTTAGTATATTTTGTTAGACGAATATGCTTTGTAAGTCGTCCCATTAGTATGTTGTATTATCCTAGATTCATGGGGAGTAAGTAATAGTTGTTAAGTCGTCTAGTTAATATGTTGCATTATCCCACATTCACGGGGAGTAATAGTTGTTTATATTAGACTTGGTATATAAGTATGTGTTGAGGCTAATTAAGGAATCCAAGAGTTATTTTGCATTGAGCTCGCTCAAAAGAGGTTTCCCCCTCAAAGTGGCCTGCAATCAATAAAATATCTTTTGTGCTCCAATATTTCTGTTATATCGTGCATTCTCATTGTTTATTGCAGGAGGTTCTTCACATTTGGTATCAGAGCACTTTCTTGGGCTCGTTGGGTGGAATTTCTGCCATTTTTTTCCTTTTGCAGTGCTTCCTAGCATTGTGATTATTGCAGTAGTTCTTCTTCTTGCAATGGTATTATTCATTCAGATCAGGGAATAAACCATATCTGCTTAACTATGGGAAGAACTTGGGAATATCCCTAAAACTCATTGTGAGGAGTACCATAGGAACCCCGAAGTAGCTAGCCATTGAGAGGACCCGCCAATTGAAAAGGGTAACAACCCCTATTTGATTGATTAGTTCCCACATGTGAGGTAAACCAAGAGCTATCATTTGTGGCAAAGTGGTTATCAGTTTTACCTGAGCCGTGTGAGGGGTATTGACCCAATACACAAGCCATTAGACAACATTTGTGGCCAAGTGAATCCCTTGAACCTTTAGGAATTATAACATACTTGGGGTCCATATCCATTTAGAGTTGATAAAGAATAGATTTCCAGAACTGCCACAGATCATTTCCTCCATTTTCAGTTGATAAAGCGCAACTTTCCAGAACCGCCACGGGTCATTTCCACAAAAAAAGTAAAAATTTCTGATTTTTGGCCATATATTCTTTGATTTAGCTCCATTTACCTTGAAAATTCAATGTAACTCCTGTAATCCCATTTTGCATATTCATTCCTTGAGGACCCTATCCCAAATTCCACTTCCTAAAGCCTGAAATTCCACATTTGTATATTTTAGGGTTTTCCATAACTTTTTTGATTCTCACCCAATTGCCTTCAAAATTTTCCACGGTGTTCATTTCCCATTTCTACTTCCTTGTCCTTCTCTGACAAATTTTCCAATTCCTTTACCCCGCCTTTGAAATTCACATTTTCTACTTCATGTCCTTAAGAAAGTGTCCAAAACCCCGTAAAACCTCAATTACCCCTCGAGTTTTTCCCAAATCAAAATTTTCCTTTTCTAAAACCCTTTCCATTTTTGTTTTTTCTACCCATTCCCCCCCCAAAAAAAATTTGCTTATGGCTGTCACTCACGCCAGAGAAAATAAACAAATGGAAGAAGAACTTGCGGCCATTAAGTCCAAACTCGAAGATCTGGATCAAAATTTCTCGGCCTCCATCTTCAACATTCACTCATGAACAACTGACGACATCTTGAGTCTTCTGTAGACAATGGGTTCTCTTCCTCTAGCAACTTCCGTGGGTTCAAGCTAGATTTTCCTCGCTTCAATGGTGATGATCTGACTAGATGGATTTACAGGGCATAACAATATTTCAGTCTACATAACACTTTTGATGTCAATAAAGTCCCATTTGCATCCTTTCATTTGGAACATGAAGCCCTTCAATGGTTCTGTTGGTACATCAAGGCTCATGCAGAGCCAAATTGGACAGATCTTTGCCCACTCCTTTTGCAATGATTTGGCCCTAGTGCTTTTGATGACTTCATAGGAGCACTCACCAAACTTCGCCAAACTGGCACTGTGAGGGAGTATCATACATAATTTGAGAAACTGGACAATCACACCGAAGGATTTCTTGATGCATTCTACCTGAGTTGTTTTATCAGTGGTATGAAGGATGCAATATGATCTAAGGTTAAAAGTTCTTCCCCAACAAAATGATGGAAGCCCTAGGGTTGGCTAAGTTAGCAAGGGACAAGATCAGGTCTCAACAACGCTCAAAATCCACTCTTGTTCAATTCAGAAATATGGTTCCCCAAAGACCCCAAATTCCACAAGCTCCTAGAACCACTCCTATCAAGCATTTGTCTGAAGCAGAGATGTGAGAACATTGGGAAAAATGGCTTTGTTATAATTGCGACAAAAAATTCACCCGGGGACATCGATGTGTTGAGCAAAATCTCTATCTCTTGGATGTGGATTCTCCTCCTGCACCTGAATTTGTTTATGATGCTCAAGATCCAGTAGATGATGAGGGTGAAATTCAACAACTTCCTGTTGACCTTCCTCCTTAAGAGGACCAACCAAAGATATCTCTCCATGCATTAGCCGGATTCACCACCCCACAAACCATGCGGGTCAGATGTTTCTTCAAAAAAATCCCTCTTACAATACTCATTTATTCTAGTAGCACTCATAACTTCATTGACCCCAGGATCGCCAAACAGGCTAATTGTTTTGTCCATCCTTGCTCCAACTTTGAAGTCATGATTACCAATGGGGGCACCTTACCAAGCAAAGGAAAGTGTCATAATGTGTGAATCTCTATGGGGGATTATAACTTGTGCTCTGACATGTTTTCCTTGCTCTTAGGTGGATGTGATCTGGTTTTGGGCGCTCAATGGTTACGCACAGTTGGACCCATTTTATGGGATTTTGTTGAACTTTGGATGCAATTTTAATCAATGGTAAAAAACACACATTGCTGGGCTTACAACTAGGGTCTCTCAACATCATCAGTTCACATCGCATGGAAAATATTCTTAAGAAGAGTTCACATGTTGTCATTGCTCAGCTCCATTTCATTCAGATGCAAACTTCAGCAGTCTCAAGTACTCCCTTGGATCTACAACAACTTTTGGATCGATATGCATGTGTGTTTGCTGAGCCAGTGGGATTTTCACGTTCAAAATCAGAGGACCATTGTATTCCGCTCCTTCTTGGAAGCATCCCTCCCAACATCAGGCCCTATTGCTACTCGTTTCACCACAAGATAGAGATTGAGATGCTTGTTCGTGACTTACTGAAGCAAGGTTTTATTTGCCCTAACACCAGTTCCTTCTCTTCACCAATTCTTCTTGTTTGAAAAAAATATGGGTCATGGCGCCACTGCATCGACTTTTGAGCACTTAATCACATCACAATCAAGGATAAGTTTCCAATTCCTGTTGTTGATGAGCTTCTAGATGAGCTCCATGGTGCTCATTTTTTCTCCAAGTTGGATCTTCGTTTTGGGTATCACCAAATTCGGGTTCATGAGAATGATATCCATAAAATAACTTCTTGCACACATGATGACCACTATGAATTTTTGGTCATGCCATTTGGCCTCACAAATGCTCCTTCCACGTTCCAGGCATTGATGAATAAAATATTTCGGCCCTACTTGCGAAACTTCATTCTGGTCTTCTTTGATGATATGCTCATCTATAGTAAAACATGGGCTGAGCATCTCAAACATTTGGATCTTGTACTAAATTTTTTATGTGATCATCATCTCTGTGCCAAATAGTATAAATATGTTTTTGGACAGAAGGAAGTAGAGTATCTCAGGCATATTGTTTTAGCACAAGGGGTTCGCATCGATCCTGCCAAAAGAGATTCCATGAAAAAATTGGCCACATCCTCAGACCCTGAAGAGCCTTTGTGGGTTTTTGGGACCGAGTGGCTACTACCGCAAGTTTGTCAAGGATTATGGGAAGATTGCAGCTCCATAACAACTCTATTGAAAAATGATTCTTTTACATGGACACCTGCTGCAGAGTGTGCATTTGACAAACTGAAACAAGTTATGTGTACCAGACCTGTTCTAGCTATGTCTGACTTTTCTAAGCCTTTCATTATTGAGAGTGATGCTTGCGATAATGGACTTGGTGATGTCCTCCTCCAAGATGAACATCCCATTGCGTTCACCAGCAAATCCCCTTCTGGTAAGAATTTAGCTGCCTCTACATATGAGAAGGAAATGTTGGCTATTTTGCATGCAGTACAGAAGTGGCATCCATACCTTTTAGGGAATCATTTTTGCTGGTCACCAGAGTCTGAAAAATTTCCTAGAACAATGGGTCTCATCCCCAAAACAACAGAAATGGGTTAGCAAACTCATGGGTTATGAATATGAGATCACTTACAAGAAGGGTAAGGACAATATTGTGGCGGATGCTCTTTCCTGCACATTTGATGACCATGCTTCTCTTTCATCTATTTCTATACCTATTCCAAATTGGTTACAATTTGTTCAGCAAGGCTTTGTCAATGACTCTTCCTTATCTAAAATCATCCAACAGTTGGACAGTAATCATTTTTTTATACCACATTACTATTGGGATGGTTCTTCTTTGCGATACAAGGGTCGTCTAGTGCTTCCCCAGAGCACAGATCTTCACCAGTTTTCTTCTATGAACTCCATGCTTCTCCATCAGCAGGGCTCTCTAGGTTCCTCAAAACATATGAGCGGGCACGACGTAACTTCTTTTGGAAGGGAATGAAATGGGAAATTCAATAGATGGTTGCCGAATGTGATACCTTCCAGTGCCACAAGGGTGAAACTACACTCATCCCCAGCTTGCCTGAACCCTTGCCCATCCCTACAAGGATTTGGACATATATTTCAATGGATTTCATTGAAGGGCTCCCTAAATCTGGAGGGAAGACTGTAATCTTGGTTGTGGTTGATTGAATCTCCAAATATAGTCATTTTTGTGCTCTCAACCATCCATATACCACCTCCTCAGTTGCACAATTTTTCATGGACCATATATTCCGTCTTCATGGGATCCCTTCTTCCATTGTCTCAGACCTTGACACAACTTTCACAGGTCATTTTTGGACCGAACTCTTTCGCCTCACTAGCACCAAACTGAATACGAGTTCAGGATATCATCCACAAACAGATGGTCAGACTGAAGTCACCAACAAATGTTTGGAAACTTATCTTCATTGCTTCACATATGAACAACAACATAAGTGGGAAAAGTGGCTCCCTCTCGCTGAATGGTGGTACAATACTTCCTACCATACTACATCTAAAATGAATCCATATGAAGCCGTTTATGTTCAGACACAGCTATTGCTCCTTCCATACACCCCCAACAGTTCTCCAGTTTAGGCAGTTGACATCATTCTTCAGAACCACGATCAGATTCTTCACATTCTGTAGGACAATCTTCACATGACAAGAAATCACATGAAACAACAGGTCGATCAACACCGTTTTGAGTGCACCTTTCAAGTCAGTGATATGGTTTTTCTTCGTCTGCATCCTTACAAGAAATCCTCCTTGAAACTCAAAGGGAATAAGAAGATGGCTCCAATGTTCTATGTGCCATATAAAGTTCTTTAGAAGATTGGGTATGTTGCTTATAAGTTGGAACTTCCTCCTTCTTCTCGCATTCACCTAGTCTTTCATGTCTCTTGTATCAAGAAAGTGATTGGAACCAACATCAGAGAACAGATTGTTTCACCAAAATTGGATAAGGAAGGATCCATCATTTTGGAACTGGATGCCATCCTCAGTAAGCACACTCGTCCGCTTCGCTCTCGGTCCATCACAGAGGTCTTAATTCAGTGGCACATCATGCAACCAGAGGATGCTACATGGGAACCACTCCTTCAGATTCGACAACATTTTCCATATCTAAAGCTTTGAGGACAAAGATTTTCTAAGAGGGATGGGATGTTAAGAACCTGTGTCAACCCTCCTCTTTATTTTGTTAGTATATTTTGTCGGACGCATATGTTTTGTAAGTCATCCCATCAGTATGTTGTATTATACCACATTCATGGGGAGTAAGTAATAGTTGTTAAGTCGTCCAGTTAATGTGTTTCATTATCCCACATTCATGGGGAGTAATAGTTATTTAGATTAGACTTAGTATATAAGCATGTGTTGAGGCTAATGAAGGCATCCAAGAGTTTTTTTGTATTGAGCTTGCTCAAAGGAGGTTGCCCCCTCGAAGTGGCCTGCGATCAATAAAATCTCTTTTGTGCTCCAATATTTTTGTTATATCGTGCATTCTCATTGCTTATTGCAGGAGTTTCTTCACACCCTCTCCTAGTGCTTCCTCATTAGGCATAACAAAAATTGGGTCAATTCTTCTTATGTAATCCTTGGCAACCTTCACCCCACCATTAAAATAAGTAAATACATAGTTTCTTCCTTCCAATCCCGCTTTTGAAGGTGTCAATGGATATTGACTCCGTCAATAAACAAATTATTGTGAGATCCTTTAGAATAATAAAATATTATTGGACATGAAAATAACGAGGTTTAGAACTTACTTGTGCTTTCAAGTTACCATTTTCATGAAAAATAAACACTTTGAGATGTACTCAAAGAATGAAAAGTAACATTGGACAAAATAAGAGGTAATTTCAAAGATTACATGGATTGGTATAAATGGATTAAGAGGGGACATTTGCAAAGGTCCTTGATTTGATGCAACATCTGATAGGGGAACATTAGTCTTCCATTTAATGAATAAGATAGAGATGATAGAGTTTCATGAATAAGATAGAGATGATAGAGTTTCATGTATCCAATGTTCTGATTATTCTTCTTCACTCTTTAAGCTATATCTCTAATGCAATTCTTTGTGAGGTTAATTGAGTTCTTCATCCTTAGCTTGTTTATGAAATTTTTGCTGCCATCAAGGATTTAGAATTTTCACACTATTCTAAGCTCAAATTTCCTACCCATCAGATAGTACCTCCACATATTCAAGGCGTGCACTATGGAAATGAACTCCAAATCATGGGTAGTGTAATTACTTTCATGCTCATTCAACTTCCATGATTCATAACTGTTAGTACCTAGTTCTGCACCTGAGATTTCCTACTTTTGAAAAAACCGAGACTTAAAACTTTGATTTCTTTAAAACCTTCCTCAAGGAATTTCCCTAAGACAATAATTTATCCTTGAAGTTATGTTGCATAATTTTTATGCTTGCTTATTCTTTCTTGTTTTCAATTTGATATATGGTTTGTTAAACAAGTTAATTTGGCACAAAGTCTGCATGTTTTTACTATCCGCTTAGTTTTGTAGGTGTTACTTTGGTGCACATACATCAAGATTTGAAAATTGAAGAAACTGGCTCTAAGGATAGAACTGTTCCACATCGATCCGCTGCAGAACAATTATGTAATTGCGGTGTCGAACAATAATGCATATGCACTACGGAACTACCTATAGGTGACAGTGGAATACCAAACTGTTGTAGATGACATGTTTGCTCATTCTTATGTTCTTGCAGGTGCACGTGAAGAAGTTGTTGAAGCATACCAAGCAAATAATGTTGCATTAGATAATTTAGAGTACAGTTTGGGAAGACAATTGTTACAATGATATTTGTCAAGCTTTAGTAGATATGTCTCTGTTGTGGGAGTTCATTGGTTTGTTTTCTAGTTATTCCTTTGCTTGTTTGTATAAGATGCTTAAGGGCATAGAATGGAAGAAAAACACATCGAAATAAGTTTAGACTCCTTGGAATGGGTTTTAAGTATTTTCTTTGTCCTGAATGCATTGAGATAAAGTCCTCTAATACAATACAATTTGCGACAATATTTCCTTCGGTATTTTATGGTTTGGAGTATTTACGCTTTTGATTTGTTGGTAGTTACTTTGACTATAAATTCAGATATTGAGGATGAAGCATAAAGAGAATTAATTTTAGATATTTCATGTCCTATGGAAATTGCAGATATTTCTATTACTAATGGATACAATATAGACCAACAAATATTTATGGAACCTCTGGTACAAAGTACTTCACATCTGCTACTGAATGTGCAAAAGAATGAAAATTTTACATTTTTGAATCTTTTGAAGACCGAACACAGAAAGGAGAATGTTTTTTATATTTTCATAAAATTTTATCATGTAAATGGTATATTATCCATATCATACATCATCGATATTATTGCAGATGAAAGTAGTTGTCCAATCAAAGACATGTCGATAGATTCCCGTTTGTTCTAGTTGTCGAATTTCAAGAGCATATTCTAGCCAAACCATAAGCAATTTTCCCAATGGTTTAAAATACACCTCATAAAAAGGTCGATCTACAAAAATCTATTCTATTTTTTACACAAGTGTTATTGCATAGGAGGTACATGTGGAATTTTGAACCCTATTTTTTAGGAGTTCACCGTGTTTTCTTGTAGGTGATTGTTTTTATCATCCGATTCAAGAGAATATTTTGGACAAATAGAAGGGAATCTCTTGAAGTGATTTAAAACCCACTTCACAATGGGGTGATTTACAAAGACCTCTCTCAGTTTTGTAACAACCATCATGTTTTGAGAGAATCAAATGGATTTTTAGAGCCTCTATTTATAGATTTTGCCAAAATTAATTTCGTGCAAAAATGACAAATGAACTGTTGAAAGACCACCTTAGAAATTTGATTTGGGATGAGATATTTCTAAATGTATAAAAGGAAGTTTTTAGATCCATAAGTTTTGAATCTCGAGGATTATGTAATTTTCTATAAAACCTTGTAAAAAGAAAGAACAAAGGGTTCTTCTTCTACGGGGAGGAAGTTGGGAGGTTCGATGCCATTGGAGGTCATGCATGTTTGTAAGATTATATTACAGTTTCCTATGAACAACTGATTATATATGAGTTGTGAACTCTTTTGTGCCATCTTATTTATTAGCAATTGTTTGTCTAATTGATTACAAAATTTATATGCACTGCATGTTTATGATTGCATAACTAATAACAATTACACTGTATGTTTTTGTTTCCTGCTAATTATGGTCTATTTTCTTTTAGTATCCAAGATATAACACTATTATATGGTGGATGAAATATGAATGCATGAAAGTAATAGGTTACTTATTTCATGTATTTAATTCCAGTTCTATTTATATGCTTTAAATTATAACTTATGAGTTCATAGCCTTTGTTGTTGTATGTATTGCTCTCATACTATACATAGACCTTCCTTGGATTTCCTTTAACTCAACCACTAAATAAAAAAAAAAGTATTTAATAACTTTTTTTTCTAAGTTCCCTAGCTTTTCCATGTAGTAGTCTAGTGCAGACCTCAGGGACAACATTTTCTGGCTCCGTTGTCGAGGAGTGGAAGACAAAAATCTATCTTTCCATGGGTGTATGATATGAAAACGATAAGATATGGTTTTGGTGGCGAACAATGCCAGACACACTTCGACTGCATATTCAGTGGGTGAATCCACAATCAAAGACTCAATTGGAGGATCAGTTTGGTCTCAGAAAGATGAAAGGATGGTATGAGAAAACCAAGTATCAAGTCATAATTTTCTTTCAAGATCTTATATTATTTTTTTACTAGCTCTTTCTTGTATTTTCCCTTACATGTAAAAATGATCATCCTATGCTTTGTTTTTTCCCATGACCATAAGCCTTAGCTGGTTTATCCTTCATTGGAGGATGATATGTCATATTGTTTTGTTGTAGATATTGATCTAATTCTTCCAACTAAATCTTATGACAAAAATGATGTACATATGCCAATTTGTCCTGAAAATGATCAATCATGTAAGCTTGTAACTAATAAAGTAGATTTACTTCCTATTATTCTTGTTGTATCTTGCAATCAACCTATTGAACTTGGTTCTAAACCCATTGAAATTTAGTCTAGAATAAGAAGGATTTTTTTATACCTTTGAAGTTACCATCTATCCTCCATGCTCACTCTCTCAAGTTTTTCAAGTATATTCCTATGTTAAATGAAGAAAACCATGTTGTATCTGAAAATCACTTGGAAGCTTTTGAAAATTTCATTGATAATTTTGAAATTATGCATGAGGATGTATTAAGAGGATATTTTGCAAATATTTATTTGGAGATGCCGCATTGTCGTTTAGAAATTTGGAAGCTTGTTCCATTAATTCATGGACTAATGTTCATAGTGTTTTTTTGAGATATTTGGGTGAGAACAAATCCTTTGATCAATACTTGATTGATTTTAATTCTTTGAAGAGGAAAGAAGATGAAGCTCTTACCACATTCAACAAGACATTTCACAGTTTTTATTTCATTATGCCTAAGGATATTCATCCTTCTAAAACTGTTGCCATGTTGTATTATTTAGAAGCTCAACATATTTATCTTATTTTATATCTTAGAGGAAGTAATTCTCATCATTAAAACAATTATTTGTTGATGCTAGAAAAAATGAAGAGAATTTTTAGGTTCATGGAAAGCTATCCAATCATGCCGTGGATAAATTTTTGGATGGAGAGAAACAAGATAGAGTAGTACAAGAAGAAGACATACAAAGATCATTCAATCAGCTGAAGTAGAATGAACATGAAAGTGATGGTGACTATTCACATATAAACAATCAAGACAAAGGTACACATGATTATGTTTTAGAAATATATTATGATTCTTGTTTTGATCATACTTCAACTATTTCAAATTCATATATAGCTCATCTTGCTTATGTTTCATTAATTGATGATGAGTTTCATAAACAAGAAGTTTCTAAATTACAAAATCTAGAAATTTTAAATAAACAACCAATTAATTATACTTTTGGGAATGATTTAGAACATGTTTCTTCATCATCACTAGTTTTATATTTAGAATGAAGTCCTATGCATGATGAGTATAATTTAGAGTTTCAAGAACGTGATGAGGAGAATATTTTTGAAGTTCACTGTGATAGTTTTCAATGTATATGTTGAATTGGGGCATATTTCCTCATTATCACATTCATCATCCTCCAAAATATGTTGAAGGAAATATTTTTATTGAAAATTATAATAATTCTCAATATGTTTATGATGACTTGCAACATATTGCTACACCATATAAAGAGTTTTGTAATAAGTGTTTTATATTTGATAACCATGATAATAATATTTCACTTTCTAATGAAGGAAGCTTATTTCTTGAATACCTTGGTGATATTTCTTTAGTTAACTCAAACAACAACCTTATTAAAGACTCTTTGGAAGAGAGTATTTATGAACACCAAGGTCATAATGCTCTTACATTTTTGATGAAATATGGTGCTAATGAATTTATGGAATATATAATAACTGGTTCTCAATCAACATATTTCTAGGAAGATAGCATGGGAAGTTTTTTTAATACATGTTTATGAGAAAAGAGGAAGAATTGCAAAGATAACTTACTCATTTGGAGCAATCACATTTTCATGAACATCAATCAATATATTCTATGTTAGAAATGGAAGAGACAAGCAATGGAGAAATGAAAGACATTTATTTTGAACAATAGGGAGAAGTAAATTTTATAATTTTGAAGATCTAGTGGCCATTTACATGGAGTTAAAATGGAGTAGAGATCCTTCTGTCTTTGATTTTTTAAGGACATAATTGTGGAATTATAAATATGATCTCCAATTTTATAATGAATTGCTCATTCATTTTCAAGTCCTTTTTCTATTGAAGCATATTCAGGGAGTTCAAATAATCAGCTAGTTATTTGCATGGTTGAACAGGAAATTTGTATACAATTGATCACAATAGTTTATTGGTTAGGAGTAGGTTGTGTACATAAATAAGCTCAATATTCAAGCATTTAGATTTAATTTTCAGTTTGCAGTTTGAATTTTCAACTTGGTTTGGTATACAATATAATAGAAAAACATGACTCCATAGCCCAATGGAAGCACTAGTTAAAGTAGTTTTCATCCCACACTCTATTTTTTCAGCATGCATGATGGTTTGTTTTCTGTTGAATAGAATAGTTGTAGGGTTATAGGTTGCATAGATGAAATAGGAGGCATGTGATCTACGGTTCTTAGTGCCTTGCACGAAGGTCACTCTCCCCAGCAGGAGAAAGTGTTAGTACCTAGGTCTACACCTAGGATTGTCTGCTTCCGAAAATTTTGAGACTTTAAAATTTTGATCTCTTTAAAACATTCCTTAAGAAATTTTCCTAAGACAATCATTTATCCTTGAAGTTTTGTTGTATAAATTTTATGCTTTCTTATTCTTTCTTATTTTTAGTTTGATAATTGGTTTGTTAAACAAGTTAAGTTGGGACACATTTTGCATGCTTTCACATTTTGCATGCTTTCGTTCTCCTGTTATTTTTGTAGGTGTTACTTTGGTGCACATACCCCAGTATTTGAAAAGTAAGGAAACTAGATGTAAGGCTAGAATTGTTCCAGGTCGATGTGCCGTGGAACAATTGTGTAATTGTGCTACAAAACAGTTATGTAGCTACACTATGAAACTACCTGTAGGTGATAGTGCGCTACCAAACTACTGTAGATGACAATTTTTCTTATTCTTATGTGGTTGCAGGTGCATATGAAGAAGTTGTTGAAGCAGACCAAGCAAAAAATGTTGCAACATATAATTTGGAGTGTAGTTTAGGGAGACACTTTTTACAATGAGATTTGTCATGCTTTAGTAGATATGGCTCTCTTGTGGGTGTTCATTGGCTTGTTTTCTAGTTATTCCTTTGCTCGTTTGTACAAGATGCTTAAGGACACAAAATGGAAGACAAACACATCAAAATAAATTTGCACACTCCATAACATTGTTTTAAGTATTTTCTTTGTACTGAATGCATTGGGATGGCTAAAATTCCTCTGGTACAATACCATTTGAGACAATATTTCCTTTGGTATTTTATGGTTTGGAGTATTTATGCTTTTGGTTTGTTGGTAGTTACTTTGACTAGAAGTTCATATATTGAGGATGAACTATAAAGGGAATTATATATGGTACCTCAACAAATATGCAATACAAATCAACAAATATATATGGTCTCTGGTACAAAGTATTCTGCATCTACTACTAAATGTGCAAAAGAACGGAAATTTTACAATTTTTGAATCTTTTGAAGACCCAACAAAACGAGGAGAATGATGTTTATATTTTGGGAAATTTCTATCATGTAAATGGAATATTATCCTTCTCATACATCATCAATTTTCCTCCATATGAAAGTAGCTTTCCAGTCAAAGACACATGGATAGATTCCCCTCTTTTCTAGCTGTCAAATTTCAAGTTTGGGAAAATCATAAGGAGTTTTCCCAAATGGGTTAAAATATTCCTCATAAACAGGCCGATCTACAAAACATATTCTAGTTTATACACAGGTGTTATTGTCTAGGATATACATGTGGAATTTTGAACCCTATTTCTCAGAAGTTAGCCATACTGTTTTTGTAATCCGATTCGAGAGAAGATTATGACCAAATAGAAGGGAATATATTGAAGATATTTAAAAGACACTTCACAAATGGGGTGACCTCTCTAATTTTTGTAACAAACATCATGGTTTGAGAGATTCAAATAGATTTTTAGAGCCTATATTTTGGATTTTTCCAGAATTAATTTCTTGCAAAAATAACAAATCAGTAGTTGAAAGACCACCTCAACGATTTGATTTGGGATGAGATATTTCTAAATGTAGAAAATGAATTTTTCAGATCCATAAGTTTTGAATCTTGAGTATTATTCCATTTTCTATAAAACCTTGTAGAAAGGAAGAACAGAGGGTTCTTCTTCTTCCAGGAGGAAGTTGGGAGGTTTGTTTCCATTGGAGGTCCTATATTTTTGTAAGCTTATATTACAGTTTCCTATGAGAAACTGATTATATATGTGTCGTGAACTCTTTTGTTCCATCTTATTTGTTAGAAACTGATTGTCTAATTGATTATAGAGTTTATATGCATTGCATGTTCATTATTGCACAACTAATAGCATCTAAACTATATGTGTTTATGGCATGCCAATTATGCTATGTTTTCTTTTTGTCTCCAATATATAAATTTGTTATATGGTGGATGAAATATTAACGCATGAAAGTCGTAGCTTACTTCTTTCATGTTTTTCATTCTAGTACTATTTATATGCTTGAATACACATTAATTTCATAATTTATAACTTGTGAGTTCATATCCTTTACCGATGTATGTACCGCTCTAATACTATACATAGACCTTCCTTGGATTTCCTTTAATTCAACCACTCAATAAAAAACCAAGAATTTTTCAACTTTCCTTCCTAAGTGCCCTAGATTTTCCGTGTAGCAAGCCAATGTAGACCTTAGGGATAACAATAACGTACCATATGGCTATCCTACATGAGAAATCCTTGATTTCCCTACTTGCATGTGTTTATGCATACCACAAAATATTTTTTTGGGAATACAATTCTTAGTATTGACACATTAGTGAGAATCTTCTTCAGCACTTGAGATATTTCTTCACACTTATACGCCTATTCAAATCTATTCCACTTCTTCTACAAGGAAGTGATTGTGTGTGTGACCTTGGAAAATCCCTCAATTAATCTCGTATAATAACCTACAAGGCCCATACAAGTCCTCATGTCTGTCGCATTCCTAGAATTCATCTAATTCATAACTGCTTTAATCTTTTTTGAGTCCATTGATGTACTTTTGTTTGAAACAATGTGACCCAAATAATGAACCTTCTTCTTGTAAAAGTTGAATTTGTTGAGATTTTCATACAACTAATTCTTCCTAAGAAACTGCAAAACCATTCTCAAATGCTCCTTATGCTCTTTCTCATTCTTAATGTAAATAAGGATTCCATCAAATAACACCAACACAAATTTATCCAAATATTGACTAAACGCACTATTCATGAGGAACATGAAGGTATATGGCACATTAGTGAGAGAAAAAGGTGCCACTCTAAACTCAAAATGGCCATATCGCATTCTGAAAGTTGTCTTATGGATTTCTTTTTCTTTAATTCTGACTTGATGGTAACCCGAACTCAAGTCAATTTTCAAAAAATAATCCTTCCCCTCTCATTTGATGAAATAGATCATCAATCCAAGGAAATGGATGCTTGTTATTGACTGTGTATTTCTTCATTTACTACCTATATTCCATACATAGCCTGGGAATTTTATCTTTCTTCTTCACAAATAAGACAGGTGCTCCCCACAGAGATAAAATCAACTAATGTGTTTCTTTTCCAACAGTTCATGTGATTGAATTTTAAGCTCCAAGAACTTTGGGGAACTCATCTTGTAAGGTGTCTTAGACACTAGTTCAATTCCTGGCACAACATCAATTCTCAAATCAATTTCCCTCTTCGGAGGAATTCCTAACACCTCATTGGGGAATCCATTCCTAAATTCTTGAAAGATTCTATAATCCTCTAATATCACACCTTCCTTTTCTGCTATTCCTTGTACATGGGATGCATATAATTGAAAACCTTTTATGGATAATTATTTCAACTACATGGATGAAATATATATAACAAAAACATCCTTTTGAATGCCTCTTAGTGTTTTTTAGGTTTCCTTCTTCATGAATGCACTCAAATATCTTGTTATAGCAGTCTATATTCTCTCTACATGCTTCCAACCAATCCATTCTAATATGAATATCATAATATCCTAGTGGTAGAATGTTCAAATATGCTTTTGTTAAATCCCATCCATTTCCAATAGACAACTCTTCACTAGTTGATTAGCTTTCCTCTTGGTTCCAGTGGCTAGTTGATCCAACCATGATCTTCCATGATTTTTTTAATAAAAGCACAAAGTTCAACCATTCTAGGAGTTATGTAATCATGAGTAGAGCCAGAGTCAATAAAAATAGAAATGGACTTCTTGGAAATCTTATCTACAACTTCAACCATAGTTGATTAATGGTTTGCTTGATGGTCCTCAAGCGCTGCATAGATTCCAGGAATAGTCTTTTCTATCTGGCCCAAGGTTTCATCCTCTTAGATGTAGTAAAATTACTTCCCACTCCCATTCCAATGTGGAGAGTATCTAAGCATATGGTATTCCCCACATCCCGAACACCGAAGTGGTTCTCTCTACCTCTATGCTTGTCTCTCAACCTCCTAGCTGGTTAATACATACCTTGTGGTGGTTGTCTTTGCTGATTTCTAAAATGGGGAAGATTGAACCCCTTCTTCATTTGGTCAAACCTATCCTTTTTTTCTTTCATTCCTTTTGGAATTCTATCGCTCTTTTATTTTTATGATAAAAATACTTGGATTTCCTTATGGATTCATCTAGAGTTCAAGGTTCATCAAACTTAATCTTGTCCTTGTAGGACTAGGGAAACCCACTAAGAAAACATTTATTTTAAACTTTCTCATCTCTATTATATCTAAAATATCATAGAAACTCCAAGAACTTATTGATATATTCTTGCATAGTCATTTTTCTCATCTTAACTCATGGAATTGCTTGATTTTCCATTGTAGTATTTATTGAAAATGTACTTTTGGTTGAAGTATTTCTTGAATTGCTTCTAGAAAATATTCCTTTCACTGATATTCTTCACTTTCATAGAGGTGATCCCACAATATGGAAGCTCTTCCATTTAGCTTGAATATGCCCACCTTTACTTCATCTTCCATGAGTAGTATTGAACTTGGAAATACTTCTTCACCAAAGAAGCAAAGTGTCTGCTTCCTGCCAATACTTTGATTCACTGTAAAATGTAGGAGGCTTCACCTTCCTAAATTCTCCATGAGAGTTGTTCTCGGATGGCCTCTTCCACTTTTTCCTGTGAAAAGAGGACCCAAAACCTTTAATGGAGTCTTTTGTATTAGAGGAATCACTAGAAGATATGTCTAGAGTACATAACCTTCCTTTAGATACCCTCCTTGAACTATGGGACTTCTTTCTCTTTGAATCATTTCCTAAGTGCTTCCTTGACTGAAACCTTTTCTTAATATCAGTAAGTCTTTGGAAAATAACTGCATTCAACTGCTTGTTCTCTACCTGGGACCTAATCAAATTCTCATTATTGTAGACCCTACAACTTTGTAGCTCCAATCTTAGGATCATCATGGTTTATTCAATACGTGGGGGAGTTACTTGATTTCTCCTACCGTTGGACTCTGTCTCTACATTCTCCACTTGTACATTTTCCCCTACAACATCTATTCAAATGCCCATGGATCCCAAGCATTTTCCATGATAATGAGATTCTAATATTAATAGGATGAATAATTCCAACCCGCACAATACCAAATGTTGTCCCTTATGGGATATTGAATCTACAAAAGTGTTCATGTAAATAGGTCTGTTGGATTCATTATATTTTGAGAAAATCATAAAATAATTTCATGCATCCTAGGAACTTATCCATATTTACAATTTCTAGTACTTTTATGGCTATAGACACTTTATAATCGAATTTTTGAAACATCAATAACACACCTTTAGAATTTAACCGTGTGCATTTGTTCTCTCTCTCTCAGATAATATTTCTATTAACTATAAGAATACACGATTCTAACTTATGAGTAAAAAGTTATTGCCCTTAAAAATTCATCGAATTCGCTTGTATTCTACATTATTTCGGTGCCTTGCATTGATGGTTTAGATCAATTTGCTCAAATGTGCGTGATGTGCGTGATTCAATCTAGTCCATTCACATTAGGGGTACCCTTATTATCTCCCATTTGACTTGTGCATATGACTGCGATCTTCTCTTGGAACTTTCACAATCTTATCTAATCCATTCACAGCTTACCCTTGTACTATGGAACATACAAATTTTCCATGTGTGGACGATCCAAATCATACCCACATGGTTGGTCTACATCAAAATACTAGGTCCACGTGGAACCTCCATTTCATGCCCTAACATCCACATGGTACATCCATTTCACCATTTTGGCTACTTAACACTACTTTTACACCCCCAACAGAGGTGTTCCAATTGGACCATAGGCTCTACCATCAACATTCTAAAACTACACACTTAATTTTACCTCCAATCCAAAAATCCACTGTGCAAATATGATATGCCAACGACACATGTCCGATTGGGGATTTCCATTGAACATTTTGGTCATGACACTATAATAAGTATGATGCAAAAAATCCAAAACATTGACACATCCCCTATCAGGATTCACCATTGAGCCTTCCCATAATTATTTCATTTTATGGTTCCTTTATAAAAATTCAATACAAAATTCCAAACCATTAACATGTGTCCGGTCAAGATTTATCAATGGACCTTCCCATCGAAACTTAACCATCGAGACTTCCTCTGAAATTCCTTGTTTTTCGCTCCGATATGGGTAATCTAATGACCACTCTACTTATTCCATGTGTCGACGCATGATACACTATTGAACCAAACCTTTCAGGGCTTCTCCCAAATATCGTCATTGACACCTCCAATGAGGGAGCTTCTATATCGAGTCAGATTCTACCAGTTGTCACCACATCAGGGTTCCCACTCGAGCCTTTCTCACGAGAACTTTTTTTTCAACTCTGAAAAGTGATCTTTGATGCTCAATCTCCTGCTACTGCATGCCAACTCTTAATTTTCTATCAAGATTTTCCATTAGGGTTTCTATCGAGTATCACCATTCTTACCCGTAATATCAAACTACGACAACCACTAGTTTATACGACGTATATTCCTATTATTCGCTATTGATATTTCTCCATTAGGGTTTCTAATATCCTCAACACTTAGCCAAAATTTTCTTCATCCCTAGTCCGCACATCGTCTAGTTTTTTCCTGTAGATGCAGGTTTCTGTCCCATAGAGATTTGATGTTGCAACCTATAGATCTTATACCTCTCTGTAACATCCTCATTCATTAGAAAAACAACATAGAGGGGGATATGAATGATTATGGATTCTTAATTAAGCCCAAATTCCATATACAAATTTATATTAAGAATAATAGTGTGTAGAAGCATAATAATAAGCACATCATAATTTAACTAAATCCACTCATACAACACATAAATTTACCATCATAATATAACACATGAATAATAATAACTCATTGCTCATCAAACAAAAACATTTTAGATTCAAGCACAAACAAATACTTAAGTGGAAAAAGTATCCAAGTAATTGGTTATGTCAGTGCAATTTTCCACCCAAATGTAGGAAATCTACCTAACATACTAGTTTTATTGAGAGTCCATCCCTAAGCTGAGCTATGAGTCCACCAAGGAAAAGGTAATGCATACAGGTTTCTATATCTCATATCACAACCCATTCTTCTTTATATTCCAATCCAATTGCTCACATAGATATCTATAGTAACCTCAAACATATTTCATACCCTTGGCTCCACAATACTTGCCACGCACAACACTTTCTAGGATGAAGCCTCTGCTTGACCAATCAAATTTCCTTAGGTGATCCATATTTCCAAGTACTTCTCACGTGTACATAGAAAGAGTCCAACTGATTACATCACATTGGGTATATACCTGCATCTTCCATTCATTTCTTCCCAGCATGTGCGAGTGGCAAAACTCACAGGATCGGTCTCATGCCTCAGGGATATGTTACAACCAATTCTCTCTCCAACAGTCTACAGATCAAAATCACAGGGTGGTGAATAGTCTATTTCTGATACAAGTATGTGATAATGGAGGAGGGTAAGAGTGTAATGACCCTAATTTCAAAAATTACTCCATTTTGGCCAATTTTTGAACCTTGGACTAGTGAAAACCAAATGATCCCAAATGATTTTCAATTATATAAGGAATGGATTGAGGTGTCTTAGGAAATCCTAATGTAGTTATTAGATGCTTAGACAATTATTGGATACATTCATGTCTCACATTTATCAAGAAGGAATGAAAGGGGAAAATACTAGGGAATTCGATGTTAAAACCCCCACTAGGCTTGGACCTTTTTGTCTTCCCAAACAATGTATGACCTTCCATAATTTATTAATAGAGACTTGGAATGGATTAAGGTCCTCATTGAAAACTAGATTGCCACACACATCAATATCAACAACTGGTTATTGCGCCCTTCAAACATAGAGTGGTAATACATAGACATTGCTTGGAAAATTGTAAACAATGAACATGGAATTTGTTGCATAAAAAATAATCAAATGTACACAGGGATTTCATAGAATAAAATGATTATAAACAATACATCTTAGGATTCTCGAAAATATTTAAAAAACTTGAGAAAGATTGATATAAAACAGATGCAAAACTACTCCAAAAACACCATATAGAAGTAGAGGGGAAACTAACTCAAATTAATGGTTTGCTTGGAATGTTGACATGAAAGACATACAATTTCAGGCTATGGATAAAATTCGAAACTCGATTTAGTTCCCTACTTCATATATCATAACAATGGAGTCACAAAATCATCCTCCACAAATTTCATACAACAATGAGTGTGCCATCACCACTAGAAAATGGGCATTGAGAGAAGATTATGAGAAGAGATAATGGAGAAAGATATGAGAGATGAAATCAAACTATAGAGGGACTCAAAGCTGAAAAAGCACATATTCATTGATATCTGATAATATTTCTAAATGGACTCTCCTCCAACCAAGTTGGACAAGGATCTTTCTTCTTCAAAATTGGTTCAATGACAGAGAAGGTAAACACCTATCATGCAAGGACAAGCTAAAGCTCTCCCAAATTGAAAATATCCAAATGAAAAATGACCAAAATTTGACCCATAATGACTTTCTCCTTTTCTAATAACCTCCTTATCCTCCTTTCCCTCCAATAAAGTCAAATTTCCCTCCTCTTGGTTCATTAACTCGAATTAGTGTTAATCATTGTTTTTACATTAACCTAAGTGACACTTGTCTTGTTTTTGCTTGATCTCCTTCATGAATTTCAACTTGTAATCCTTCATTAAGCTTCCTTGGGCCCCACACACCTCATGCACCCTATTTGGGTCTATTTTTAGCTCTTATATTGTCATAAATGTCATAATAGTTGTAAGAGAATCTATCATAAGTGTAATAAGGTGTCATAGGGTTGTCATAGAATCCGTCATTGACTAGAAATAGCCTTGTGACTCTTCACCTAACACATGGGAGTTACTTATCCCTCCAAATTTGAAGTTGAGGATGGTGCCATGTGTAAAGTAAGAATATTCCCTCATGTGGACCCTACTTATCCACTTATGCACCCCCAAGTCCAACTAGGACCCCATGCCAGTTCAATTTGAAGCAATTAATGAATTTTCCATAATTTATTGACCTATTTTCCATCATCAATTTAGAATTTTGAATTTCCATGAGAAACTATAGGCCTTGGGGTTAAATATCAATATTTAAATTTTCCCACATATCCCTTAGGAATTGGATAGGCCAACTTAATTATTTATCTAAAAATTATTTGATTGGGGACATTACAAAGAGTGTCTAATGCATGAGGGAAAGTTAACAAGTGTCTATGTAGGGTAATGACTTGGGCACAAGGATGAACCACATGACAATATCCACACAAACAAATCAGGTGATTTTGCACATGAGAAAGTCTCAACAAGGGTGTTGGTATAAGTCTCTATGTATGAAAGGGTGTTGGATTCTATGTGATCAGGATTTAGGAAAAATGAGAGAAAAAGTCTGATGGTTTGCATGTGAATGTAATTCTTAGCGAGGGTGTTAGGGTAAGTCTCTGTGTCTTATAGGGTATGGGTTTTTGAGGGTCTGATCATGTATAGGGGTGAAGGTAAGATATTATTTATGACTCCCAAGGTAGTATAAAGGAGAAATCAATAGGAATCCCTTGACATAGCTTTTGATCATGGGAAAAGGACTTTTAAAACTACCATAGAAGAACCTACATCCCCATGATTCCTTAAATACACAAAGGGACTTGTCCCACCAACATCATATAGTTAATAAATGATTGGGTGAACATATTAAAAGACAATAACTATCTCATTCAAGGCTCATGGAATCAATAAAACCAGGTCTATAGATAACAATTGGAAATTAGGGATTCAGTCCCCCATAGGACCCCTTTCCTCCCCCTCTAGTCAAATCATAGCCCCTTTAGTGCACCTTACACAACCATCTTGGTCCTTTCATATTATTAATCAACATAATATTTACATAGAATTTAGATTGGTTGATCATACATAGAATTTAGATTAGCTTGATAAGCCAATCACATTGTCTAAACAAGAGAATATTTCCATAATGGATTCATTATATATTTAAAGGGTCAAACTAGGGGTATTACAGGACCACAATACGTTATTGTTAGAATAAGGTTGACAGTTGGTTCTAGGGTGTATTATGTTGGTTCATAATACCAATTACAATAGATTTGCAAATTGATTCAAATAATTAAACACATTAAACATAAGACAATTATACACAACAAATCAACACATTACACATCTATTACCCTAGGAACCCCTTTCCCAAGGGAAAACCAACAAACCAATGAGATTTCAGTATTAATCAAACACTCATAACAAGTGTTTATAATTGTACCATGATAAACCATAAATCACACTTCATTACATGATCATGGTATACACTACTCTACATAGTTTGCATAGCCATTACATGTAATTTATAGATGCAATACAACTAATTTCTCATTAATGAAAATCCATAACTTCCTAAACACTTTCATTTTATACTATTATTGTAGACTTTACTAGGTCAACTTTGGTTAATTTCTCATTCATCTTTGCTCATTCTATAGACGTCCCATTGACTAGTCGTTTGCATTCAACCAAACAACTATTCTGGTTGGTCGACCTACCAAATTTTCACCATTTACTTCTTCCGACTCCAGTCAACTTATACCAGTCAACTATTGACTTTTCTATTCAATTTACATGCAAATAATATAAAATTCCTAACATTCTCCCATTTGTTGTCTTCTTTGCATAAATAGGAATTTTAGAACTTCAATTCACTTTAGTATGGCTAACAAGCCCATAGTCTCCCTACATTGAGAAAACTTCTATGCGATTTCCAACTTGGTCAATGACTTTGAAACAATCTTCATCGTGTCTACCTTTTCCAGTAACACCTTCTGGATCTCTACCATATCCCTCACAAAATGGTATTGAACATGAATGTGTTTTGTCTTTGAATGATGTGATGGGTTCTTCCCTAGAAATATTACACTTTGACTATCACAATCCATCCTAAGAGCATGTTGTTCGAACCCAACATTTGAACATAGCCTCCGCAACCTAATAGATTCCTTACATGCATGAGTAGTTTCCATGTATTCAACCTCAGTATTCGAGAGTCCAATGATCGACTGTCTGCTACTCATCCAATTGATTGCTCCACCGAGTATCTTGAACATATATCCATTGGTCAACTATTTGTGGGCGATATCTCTAGCCCAGTCAAAATCAACAAAACCATGTACAATGATTTCCTTGCATTACCTAGGATATCCCCCATAATATATAGCATAATATGTCATGCTGCATAGATATCTGAATCCTCTCTTGAATATGGTTCATTGCTTTTTTCCAGGTGTCGACATGTACTTGCTCAATACTCCCATTGCACTGGAAAAATCCATTCAAGTACATACGATATCATACATTAGACTACCTACATCACTAGCATAGGGAGAATGTGATATGTACTGTATTATTCATGTGTCTATGGACACTATTCAACAGACAGCTTGACAACCACAGGAATAGGGACCTTGACAAGTCTAATCTCTTGCATGTTTAAATATTTTAGAACTCTCTCCAGTACCTTTTCTCCTTCCATTGTAAAACCTTCAATCTTGTTCATTATCAAAATAACAAAATGTTTTCTTTACATCCATTTCTTTTATATCGAGTTCAAATGTTGCAGTTAAAGACATTAATACCCTTATGGAATTTAACTTAGTAATAAGAAAGAAAATTTCACCAAAGTCAACTCCCTCAACTTGGGAATACCCAAGTTTTCCTAATAGTCAAGCCTTGTACTTATCAACTTGACCTGTTGCATTCATTTTTTTATTGAACACCCACTTAGTGTTGATGTGTTTCCTTCCATTTTCGTAATGAAACTAGATCCCATGTATCATTTTAGTCAAGGACTCCATTTATTCTTCCATGATCCTTTTCTAGAGTTTACACTCTATTGAGTTGATCGCTTCCTTTATCGACTTGTGATCATCTTCTATGGAATATAACACAAAAGCAGAGTAAGTGTTTGGAGGACTATACATTTTTGGTTTTTTCCTTGCTTGACTAGACCTCCTGACATTTGAAGTCTTTTGTTCCATCTCTTTGTTGGATTCATCCAACTCACCTAAATCCAGACTTTCCTTATTCATTTGAAACTCTTGGTTTTCTGGTTCGTCTCTTTTAACCTATTCATCCTTTGAAGTGCTTTCAACTTCTCTAAAGATCACATCTCTACTAAAAAATTCCTTCTTCATGACTAGATTCCACAAATTATACCCTTTTACTCCATCCTTGTACCCAATGAAGACGTATTTCTTTGACTTGTTGTCGAATTTGGTTCTTTCTCCTTTGGGATATGTGTAAAGGATTTACACCCAAACAATTTGATATGTGCAAGGGAGGGATTTTTACCATCCCATGCCTCATATGGAATCTTGTCAACCAGAACCTAGAGACCTATTCACTAGGTAACATGTCATGTCGATCACCTCTACCCATAATTCTTGTGCAACTCCTACACCACTAAGCATGCTCCTTGCTTTCTCCATGAATGTTCTATTCAGTCTTTCAGTAACTCCATTATGTTGAGGCATGTAGGGATTTTTGTTTTGTTGAGATTTACTGTGTTGTCTACATAACTAGTCGAATGCCTTTCCACAAAATTCTCAAAACCTTGATCTTTTTAGAAGTCTTATTATCCACAAGAGATTTGAACAACTGAAGCTTCTATACAAAATTAGTTTTTTTCCTCAGAAAATACAACCATGTCATTCTGGAGAAATAATTTATGAAAGAAATGTAATACTAAGATCCTCTTAGTGAAGGGGCCAACATAGGTCTAAAAACATCACTATGAATTAACTCCAATATTTCCTCAACCTTATTAGCACCAGATGAGAACCTTACAGAATTTTGTTTACCATAAATACAATGTTCACAGAAGTCGACTTATTTAGGATAGTCATGAATACCTTTGACCATAACTTTACTGTGCATAACACGTATACCTTTCTCACCTATATGTCCCATCCACTGATGCCACAACATGGATAATTAGACTAGATAATAAGATGTTCTGTTAGACTCAGGACATATTATATTATCATATTCGTCAATGTCTGTCCTTCCCAGCAGCTTGTGAAAGGTTCCATTCTAAACTCTTCTAATCATTATCATCACTCCTCACATCATCCTACATGTATCATTCTCAATATAGATTGCACACTTGCATTCCCAATCTTACTAACTAAGATTATGTTTTGGGTGAAACATGGATATGGGAAACTCTTGGAAGTGTTCCTATTTGATGAGTCATCTCCTAGTAGGACATTGAACTTCTCATACTTAGAGAACCGCTCTATGAGGTTTTATATGATATGATGCACTAGAGTTGATCAACCAAGAGTCATAAACTAAATGTGTACTTGTAATGGTTAAATACACATTTCCTTTTTCTTCTTGCAAAGTGTTACCATCAATATACTGACGACCTTCCTCATAACCTTTTTCTTTCTTGACTTATAATTTCATCTATAATGCCCGACTTTATTGCATCACCAACATGTTTTTGTTGCTGGACTAGGGGATCTTGCCTTAGATCTACCACTTGAATTTGACTTTATACAATAGTTTTTTCCTTTTCCTCTATCTATTGGTCGACCTCTTATCATCAAGGAATTGTGGGTCGAACCTTCCATGATCTTTTCTCTCATCTATCCTGACAACAAAGATGCGACCACATCATCAATCGTTAATGTGGTACTATTGCTTCCAATAGACATGACCGAGCTATCTATGAAATCTAGTAAGAAACACAACACATTGATGCATTTTTACTCCTTTTTGATTTTAATGTTATGGACAACAATTGACTAATCAAAATGTTGAATGTGTTCAAATTCTTTGTAACTGAGTCCGCTTCTCCCATCCTCAGAAGATTAACTTCTTCTTAAGAAGTAACTTGTTAACTAGATATATCTATTGGTACAAGTTTCTCAACTTTTCCCATAGCTTATTTATAGTGTATTTTTTTGAGACATTCAGTAATACAGAATATCCTAAGTAGAGCTGGATTGTACTCCTTACCTTTCTATTGATTTTTTGTCAAAATTTCTTTGACACACCAATGAGAGTCGTTCTTGGGTCAACTCCAACCCATTGGTATCGATCCACAAAGATATCCTCCATTTTAAGCTTCCAATGCTCAAAATTTTTTCCATTAAACTTTTCAATTTCTATCCTCGATGTGTTATCCATTCTAACTATAAATCAATGTTTTTGGAAGCCTTCCACTGCAATAGGTATTCACCATATCTAGGACCAGGCCAAACTCTTAGAAACAAAGACACCCCCTACAATCAAATACAACTTTGATACCTACTGTTGATTATTAATATTGATTACAATAGGTTTGTAAATTGATACATATAGTTAAACAAGTTAAACATAAGACAATGACAAACAAAAAATCAACACATTACACATAAACTACCTTGGAAACCCCTCTCATGGGGAAAACCAACAAAACAATGTCTTTCACTCATCTATTAATCAAACACTCAAAACTTGTGTTTAGAATTGTGACTTGATAAACCACAAATTACACTTCATTACATGATCATGCTACATACTATTCTACACAGTTTTCATAGCCATTACATGTCTAATTTATAGTTGCAATACAACCAACTACTCATTAATGAAAATCCATAACTTCCTAACCACTTTTAGTTATTCTATTATAGTTGACTTGACTGGGTCAACTTTGGTCGATTGGTCGTTGAGCTTTGGTCATTCCGTTCTATCGACTAGTTGTTTGCCTTCAATCAAACAACTATTCTAATAAGTCAGATGACTAGACTTCCAAAATCTGGCATCTTTGAATCAAGTTGACTTATACCAATTGAATATCGACTTTTCCATTCAATTTACATGCAAAGCGTATAACATTCCTAACATATTATCTAATTTTACAAGTCTAGATCCACTATTCTCAAATCTAGAGATTTCAACTATTCGTGTATATCTAATGTATTTTCAAGCAAATAAACCAATGAAGTGTGAGTGAGACATTCATCTCACGGGTGGGGAATTCTCATGTGCTTTGTTTTTCTCTATGGAATCATATTCCATTGTCAACACTAATCGAGTTATGTGTTTTTTCCAGTTTCTTGATGCTTCAATTTTTCCAATTTCTTTTGTTTAGATTTCATGCAACTTCTCATTGCATTATATGAAGCGATTTAATCTAGTACGAAAAAAATGATGTATTGACTAATCATAAATTTGACTAAAATCAATAATAATGAACAATCCAAGATTGTTTACATAATGTCTCTAGAACAAAACCAAATATGTGGGTGTTGCTCACAAGTGAAAATTAAATATGTAGACTTAATTGACAATAAACATGACATTCACCTTCATGCATTTATTCTTCCTTTAGGCATCCTTGACTCATGAGCCACTAGATGTTAATGCTTCTTGTGTGAAAGTGTTCCTTAAGTATTTTTGGGTGGATTTTCTCATGCATTGCATGTTTTCGTTTGATGATTATACTCTGCAAGTTTTAATACCTCATTCTTTAAATGAGGTAGATCGGAATGTTATTTATGGTTTATGCAAACAAAGAAAAACTAGAAAGCCTCTTCCATTAGGAAAATAGATTCAAGTTTTCAATAATGTGAGCTTAAATACTTTTGAGAAGTATCTGAAAGAAAAAATATGTTTGTTTTTCACTAAAATGAATAATTTGTTGAATACTAGGATTTTTAAAGAAAAAAATGTTTACTTATTAAATTTTATTGATTTTTTTATTATATATAGTCGCAGTTTATTTAATTTTAGATTATAAAAATTTAGAAAGACAATAATTTATCTTTTACATTTTTTTTAATAAAAGATTCACTAAATTATTTTTTGTTTAATGAATAATTTATTTAATTTACACTTTGTCAATAAAAGTACAATTATTGATATAAACATTCACATTTGATCATTGATTTTAAAACTTTCTCTTCCTATATCAAATTTTATTTAATATAAGTTAAATAGGAGTGAATTAAAGGAAAGCGATAAAACAAGAATTGGTCAATGACATATGACATAATTGATAAAGAGAAAATGACCTAAAAGGAAGATAGATAGTTTCTTTTTCATAAAAACAAAAAATATTCAAAATAAGTAAAAAAGTTCAAAATTGACGACACATATAAAGGTTAGATTCAAAATTTAAAGAGAAAAAATAAATAAATTATTCTAATAGGTTTTTATATGTTTTTATTTGAGATTTGGGGTGGACTATCGCTTATGCTTTTTTCAAGAACGAGACAAGTTTATTGTCCACATTGATTCTATGAAAGTGGTTCAAAATTCCAAATAAACAATTATAAAAAATAACTGATAGCTAGCTAATGAATGGATAACTAGTCGCAATCAATGGGTAACTAATAGATGATGAATGGATAACCAACAATAATTGATGAATGGATAACCAACACTTCATGGCAAATAACTAGAAGAATGTGAGATAAAAAAATAGAATACAAAAAATAACTGATAGTTGATAAATGGATAACACAAGGCATGGATAACTCAGACTTGAACCTATTTATTACAAAAATATGATGAATAATTTTTTTTTTCCAAGGTGTTCTATTATATAACTATATCTTAACCATATAGACTTGATCCAACCATAAACTATATGAGTGTACTAATATATATATATATATATATGAAGTAAGTTGAACAAAATTAGATTGAACAATTAAAGTGAAAAAATAAATAAATTATTTTAATATAATTAGAAGATCCAAACATCCTCTACCTAGAATATTTGTAAAATTAAAATTAATTATAGTTAAAAACATTTATAGAAAAAACATTTACATATAAAATTTAAATCAAGTGGCCGGGCTTTATTTGGCACTTTCTGAAATTTGAAATAAAATTTATAAAAAAATGGAATAAGCTAGTTATGGAGCAAACCTCCCTTCATCGGACGGAGGAGGAGCAAAGTCAACGTTGACTTTGCTCCTCCTCCGTCCCATGGAGGGAGGTTTGCTCCACAGCTAGCCCACCCCGGGGAATCGAGAATCCATCCCGAGCTACTTAAACTCCTACACAAAACAGACCAATCCAAACTGATCGCCCTTCAGATGCAAAAGAGTAGAAAAGTCCCATTTCATCAGACAATGCGCTGGATAGCTTCTTTCACGCGAGCAATGGTTTCTCGCTGGCCATTTCGTGTTTTCCCTACCTGTGTAGTAATGTAAAGCAACTATATAAGTCAAATTATGAATCAAATTATGCACTCAAGAGTTCATGATTGTTGTACTGACCTGTTGAATTACCGTTGCTTTTATGGTTGCCACAAAATAGTTATTCTGTACTCTGGAAGTTTGCAAATCATAAGTCTCCAGATGAAGAGTATTAAGCGTTTGCATTATTTGGAGCAACAGGCCCTCTTTCCAACAACATTTTAACTCAAGGAGAGCCTTCTCATCATTTATGCTCACTTCAATTTCGGCTATAGACGCTCCACTGGTTTTCGTTGGATATGTGGCTGATGCTTTTACAACACGAACCTTCCTCTTAGCGGTCCACGGACTTTTAATCTGATCATCTGCATATCTTAATTTTTTGACTCTGTTGAAATGCTTCTCATCACTCAGTTCCTCGTCTTGTTTATCAATAATTGCTTGACTGATTGGATTCTGTTCCTGGAAATCATTATGATCAACTTCTGTTTGCTTGTTGTGGGATTTTAATTCCAGCACTCTCCGTTGTAGATGCTTCAAGTACTCGATAGCTTCTTCTAAAACAGATTCCTTATCACTCTGTATCACAACAGGAACAGTTTAAATCATAAAGAAACTGAATTTATACAAATGCAATGTAATATTGATTTTGTTACATTGATAGCTGTTTTTATTTAAGATTTTGGGGTGGACAAGCACCTATGCTTTTTCATCTATGGACCAGATTGTTACACTTTTTCATTTATGGACCAGACTGTTACAGCCATGCGCTAAGCACGCCTCCTTCACCTCCAAGAGGCTGGCTTGGGCACCCATGTGGGCAAGATAGTTCGGTTGGCAGACTTGGCAAGGGGAGTTATCCAAGTGACGGAACGACAGTGGGGTGCATGGACCTAGCAAGGGTGCGCTCCCACAAACAAAGACCATGCTCAAGCAAGTGGCGCTTGGCAAGCCCATGAGTATGGCACTTAAACAGACATTGGCACGTGGCAAGCGGAAGTGGAGCGGAGCACGAGCGCTCATGAGAGCATTGGGCGCACCTTGGGAGAAACACACAGATGAACAAGTCAGGTGGCCGAAGCACCCCACTTGAAGCGCACTTGGCACCAAACTGGTGGTCTAGGTGAGCGCTTGGTGGAAGTGTTGGTGGTTTGGCATGTTGGATCAGGCACCCAAGAGAGGCACGCCTACTAGCTCAATGCCGTGACGGAAGCTAGTGCACTTAGCACGCTTGTGGGAGTTCGACAAGGTGATGAGCGCCCGTGATGACACCCCGATGCCCGATCAATGGAACGTGTGACAGACCGACATATGGGAAGGAGCGCGTGGCTTGGGAGAGATGTGGACCCATGGTGGACTTAGCGCGTTGTCCCAACAAGTTGACATGCACACCAAGGAAGGGGCACGACTGTGTAGGAAACACGCTCACTCAAGACGCACCATATAAGAAGGCGATGCCAAGGATGGAAGAAGGCAAGCTTTGAACAGACAACCAAGCGACAGTCGACTAAGGAAAATGAGCTAGGGAGGAATCCGAGATCAAGTCGCAGATGCAGTTCGCTAGGAAGCTTAGCTCAGAAACGCAACAGGGTTGCGGAAGAGTGAGGCTTGGAAAGCCATCACTCAAGACGAGTTTAGCCATCACCAGGAGAGTCACCGGTTTGTGGCATCTCCATTATTGTAAAATTTGGTTTCTTAATACAAAGTTAATGGGGTTGGTCAATTTGGAAACCCCGCCATTATACTTGTCTCTTGTTTATGTTTACTTGATGAATGCAATTGACTAAATGTAAATTCCGTTAATTTAAACAACAAATAATTGATAAGCTTCCACGTCGGTTGGGCGTAGTTTTCCAAGAAGCTTTTGAGAGACTATGTCATTGAGAGGCATCTTGGGCAATGTCGCACACTACGGTTAAAGCGTGCTTGTGAAGCATGTTTGATTGTGGCTGTGACAAGTGATATCGAAGCAACAAATGTGCTGGACTTAACAAGGTTCGCTAAGGTTCGTTTCGGTAGCCGCTTGGGAAGTTGACACCGAGGAGAATAGAGAGCTAAGGATCAAACTCTCAGAGGTCATTTGGTTGGGACGCCTCCATCGGAGAAGAAGTTGAGGGTTTCAGCAAGAGGATGCTTCTGTTGGAAGAAGCTTTCCTAAGAGATCCCAACAGAGCGCTTAAGAGATGCTCTAGGTGAGTGCTCCATCACTGCGTAGAACACACTCAGGTAGGGAGCGACAACGCGCTCAAACGAGGGTGCCTGCAAGGAATGGTGCCTACAAGGGAGCTCCCAAAGAAATGCCAAGTAACAATGCGCATCAACAATAATAGCGCCTGGAAGAGAGCACTCAGGGCGTGCTTAGGATCGAATGCCCATCATAGCGCTTCGAGTAGGAACGTACTTTGGCAGTTGGTGCAACGCGTTTGGTAGACAATGCGTTCAGGAGGAGTGCCCGCAGAGGCATGCAACCATAATAGACCATTCAGAGAGTACTAAGGCAGCAACGCGCTCCACATGTGCGCTCAGAGACGCACACCAGTAGAACAAACCCCCACATGAAGTGTGCTTGACAATAGCAGAGGTGCGCGTCGGTATAAACGAGCGTCCATAGGTGCGCTTGGACATAGAGCTTTGGCAGAAGCGCTTCAGCAACAACACGCTAGGAAGGAATTCCCGCATGGAGCTGCACTCGTTGACAACACGCTCCATAGGCGCACTCCATATACAGCGCTTGTCAGAAAATGGAGGAGCGTCGGTAGGGTGCGCTTGAGAAGGCACTTCGACAGCGCGCCTGCAGAAGGGCATCTGCATGGAAGCAGCCATCGAAGTGTGCTCTTAGTAAAGCGCGCCAATGAAGTGAGCGCCTAGAAAGTGCGCTCGAAGAGCATCCAAGGGGAGCGCTCATAGTGCACTTGGGATGAAGTGCACTCTTGGAGAAGTTCATCGGAGAAGCACGTGGAAGTGCTTTGAATGAATCCAAGGACAAATGGAGATTTTTGGGGCATGTTGCGAATAGTTATCAAATGCACTAGAGGAAACAACGAGGTGCATGCGAGTGATGGGACACATCTTGGACAGATTGTTCCAAGAGCAGACTAGGCAAGAAGCACTGTGGTTGCAGGAGCCTTCAAGTCAGATGGTGGGAATGAAGGTAAAGGAAGAAGTGAAGCTGAAAGGAAATCGAGGAGAGTCAAGACAAAAGAAGCCAGAAGTACCAGAAAAGAAAGCTAACTATTACATATGTGACAGTGACCACTTTGCAAAGAACTGTCTATTGAAGGCAACTTTGAGGGGTCCAATGACATGATTAGTAGTAATGAGGGTGCTGGAAGCACCACAACCTTCAGATGAGATTTCTGAAACAACAAAGGTTGTGGAAGCTTGCCTTAGCGAAACACCATGGAGTTGGGATGCTGGTCTACAGAAAGACCTAGAATTTTTGGAAGCAATGGTGAGTGGCTTGAAAGTTTTCGCATTGATAGACACGGGTGCTACTCACAGCTTAGTGATCAGCCGGACTGCGACATCCTTACACTGCACACTAGAATTAATCCAGGCGAAGTTCAAAGCAGTGAAATCAGAGGTGAAGTTGATGATAGGAAGGATAAGCGCAAAACCTATTCGGGTTGGTAGGTGGCATGGAAACTTGGATTTGAAAGTCGTTCTGTTGGACGAACATCCATTGATCTTGGGACATGACTTTCCTTGGTTGGCTAAGGTCGTGCCAGTTCCATATGCAAGTCGGTTGGTTTTCTTGAGCGATGTTGGAGCATGGATCATGCCCATGAAGCAATGAGGGAAGCTGGGATATAGACCAAGGATTTCTTCGGTACAGGTGATCGAAGAACCATGAACATCCCAAGGATCACTTCAATGCAACATGGTGCAGAACCATATTTCGGTTAAGGAGAAGCTAAATGTAGCTATGGGAGTTATTCATTCTTCACCAAGGCGACTAACATTGTTTGAAAAATGAGCGAACTCAATCTGGAAGGAGGTTGTGTCATTGTGTGAGATGGAGGACACTTTGCGACAACATGTAGAAAGGTTAGTTCTTGCACCAACAATGACCGCAGAAGTCACCAAGAGAAGCACATTGGAGATGTCATCAAGCGACCAAGATGATGGCATTTTGGTTAAGCAGATTCTTGACAAGGAGAACAAACGATAGATTTCAGAAGGAAATACCAGCAGAGATAACTTGTCACATGATGCGACAGATATTGTGGTGTTTTGTGTGCATGCCACAGGCATCCCAGAATTGCAGTTGTCTCCATGGAGGTTGAAACAAGTTGGTTTCACTCTAGATAAAGTGGAGGCAGTCATGACACACTTAGAAAGTGAGCGGAATTCTAACCAAGCAAATGAAGAGAAGTTCAAGGAAGTTGTGGAAACCTTGGGCACACTTCAAGCGCTCGAAAGACAAGGAATGTTGGAAGTTTTGGAGGGCTCACAGCATAGAGACGCTTGCGGAGGCAAGGCAAGTGTCCTGTTCAAAGGGACAAGTAAGGATGATAAGAAGAGGGCTAGGAAAAGACTACAACAAATGAAAATGAAAGAAATATTTTTGATAGAGGCACATGATAGTGACCAGAGAGTTGTGACAGACGTGAGTACTCTTGTGTTCGGGATTGCATAATATGAACTAATGCAAGCTCAATTGGAGAAGATTGGGTGCAACAATCCATAAATTGATGTTGCACTAAGGTATTTGTGAGAAGGAGGTTTTGATGGTGGTGGAAAATGGCACCACTCGCTAATATGCTTAACTTGAGGAATTGACGCAAGGGCTCTCTGTTAGTGGCGACAACAGTGAGGCCCAAGGCACCTTGGAAAGGAAGCCTTAAAGACATAAAAACAACAAATGGATGAAAAAGATAGGAATCTTGCAGAAAACACAGTTGGATTGAGGAAACTGAAAAGAGCTAAGGAAATATGGTTTCGGAACAAAGAAGTTCGTCTTGTGAGGAAGACACCACTGTTTGACTAGCTACCTGACCGGGCCACTCATAAGGGCCCAATGAACAGAGACGTGATGGAATTCAGGGAGTAATTATTGTGGAGTAAGTGGTTAGAATCCTTGGTCGCAGAAGAGTTTCTAAGGAAGATCATGTTGCTGCGAGGACAACAGTGGACTGTCCAAGGCATTGGAGCAACGATGGTCATATACAACAGTTGTGACATAGTTTCGAAGTTCAGACTTGGAGATGTTGTCGAGGACGACAACAATATTAAGTGGGGGAGGTTGTTACACCCATGTGCTAAGCGCACCTCCTTCACTCCCAAGAGGATGGATTGGGCGCCCATGTGGGAAAGATGGTTTGGTCGAAAGACTTGGAAAGGGGACTTGGCCAAGTGACGAAATGATAGTGGGGTGCATGGACCTAGGAAGGGTGCGCTCCCACAAACAAAGACCATGCCCAAGCAGGTGGCGCTTGGAAAGCCCATGAGTATGGAACTTAGATAGATGTTGGAATGTGGAAAATGAAAGTGCAACAGAGCTCGAGCACTCATGAGATTGTTGGGCGCACCTTGGGAGAAATGCACGGATGAACAAGTCAGGTGGTCGGAGTGCACCACTTGAAGCTTACTTGGAACCAGTGCCACACTAGTGGCCTAGGAGAGCACTTGGTGGAAGCATTGGCGGTTTGGCAAGTTGGACCGAGCGCCTAGGAGAGGCAAGCCCAACACCTCGATGACATGATAGAAGCTAGCGCATTTGTGGGAGTTTGACAAGGTGACGAGCGCCTGCAATGACGCCCCATCGCACGATCAATGGAATGTGTGACAAACGAATGGATTGGAAGTAGTGCGCGGCTTGGGAGAAATGTAGACCAGTGATGGACTTAGCGCATCATTCCAGCAAGTTGATGTGCACACCAAGGAAGGGGCTCGCCCTCCTAGGAAGCGAACTCTCTCAAGGCGCACCATATAAGAAGGCGACACCAATGATGGAAGAAGGAAAGCTTTGAATAGGAAACCAAGTGACAATCGACTGAGGAAAATGATCTAGGGAGGAATCCAAGCTCAAGTCGTAGATGCATTTCACTAGGTAGCTTAGCTCAGAAAATCATCATGGTTGTGGAAGAGTGAGGCTTGACAAGCTAGTAATCAAGATGAGTTTAGCAGCATTTCAACAGTAGTTGACGCAGGCTAGAGGGGTTAGCTCAGTTGACAGAGTTGGATGCCCGAGAGGGGTCAACTTATTCTTGTTGTATTTTGCAAACAAACGCGTGTTAGCTGGTTGGGCGCACACCAGGAGAGTTTCCAATTTGTGGCACCTCCGTTATTGTAAAAGTTGGTTTCTTAATACAACGTTGATGGAGTTGGTCGGTTTGGCAACCCCACCATTATGCCTGTCTCTTGTTTATGTTCACTTAATGAATGCAATTGTCTAAGTGTAAATTCAATTAAGTTAAACAACAAATGATTGATAAGCTTTTGCATCGGTTAGGCATACTCTGTCAAGAATCTCTTGAGTGACCAAGTCATTGAGAGGCATCTTAGGCAGTGTCGCACACCACGATTAAAGGGCGTATGTGAAGCGCGTTTGATTGTGGATGTGACACAGACAAGTGTATTGTCCAAATTGATTCTATGGCCGTCATTACAATTTCAAAATAAACAATTATTAAAAAAGAGTATAAAAAATAAATGATGCATACTTGTAGACGATGCATGGATAACTCCTAGTTGATGCGTGGATAACTCAGGTTTTGTAAGATATAGTTGTGAGAGATAACTCATTTAACAAGAATCAGGGAAGAACAAGTAATTGATAACTTATTATTGGCCCTTAACTTGCAACCTATAAGTGTTCACCAACCATCAGTTAAGTGGTTGTGCTAGTTGATAGTGAAGATGGATTAGAGAATTGAAGTAGTCTACAGAATTGGAAGGAAACAATAGTTTTTTGTTTGTTTGATAGATGTCTGTTTGAGGCCCCATATCAATCCTTATTGACCTATTTTTACTTGTTGGGTAAATCTTGTCTAACTCAGAATAGACAAGCCAATTTACACATGTCGAATTCCAACTAGAAAAATACAATTTGGACAAGTTAAACTTGACCAAAATACTTCGACAATTTTTTATTGCGACCGACAAGTTATCAATAAACTACATTTGGCCGAGATAGTTATATGGATTTTGACCCGACACTTCTTAGTCTAAAGAATTATTAAATGAAAATCACTTTTCACCGACCCTTAACTTGGAGTAAAACTCGACACAACTATAATTCGATATAATTACAAAATCATATAACCAAATATTAAGTAAGACTTGTGTCAACCACTCTATCGTAAAAACTAAAACTTTTACATGGTGAAATGTTTATGGATTCTATGATATTCAACTTAAAATGTAAATGTAAACACCCTTCACTCAAGTAATTTTGGAGAGAATGTGCGACTAAATAAAACATGCATTCAACCATCACAATGGATTTATAAATCTTGTGGGGACATAACAGAGAAATATTTGTGGTAAATACAAACTTGGTGGAAATTTACACTTTCAAACACCTAGAAGCTTGAGCTTCGAACTCTCCACTGAGTTTTTCTTTCTTCTCCACTATTCAAAATTCTCTCTATTCTCTCAAGAATTCTCTCTTTTGATTTACACTCTATTTTGATTCACAATCTTCTTCTTCTATATATAGGTAGACTAAAAAATTGTTTCTCCGTGAATCTACTTACTTATCATTAAAGACCATAATAACTATCTACCTAAAACTTATCTTCATAAATTTAATTCAACTAGTTTATATATGAGAGACATGAGCACTTCATTCTGTCAGAGAGACTGACATAAACAGATCTGCTAGAGACTCTGACAGATTCGGCTGAGACAAGATATAGATTTGCGATTAATTAATATTTCCAACACCCCCCTTAATTACGAGCGAATGGGGATCTCAAAAAAAAATATTACAAAATGTTTCAGAGCTTTAAACTTGGTCTGTGCAGGATAGAGTTCATTGAGCAAAACTTGTCATTCCAAGATAACTTTGTAGATGCTGGAATGTATCCGTTTCCAATGGTTTTGTAAAGATGTTTGCAAGCTGATCTTGAGACCTACAAAATTATAAAAAAAATTATTTGTTGTTCACCAATTCTCTTATGAATTGAAACCTTGTGTCGATGTTCTTGGTTCTATTATGAAACACATGGTTCTTAGATAATGTAATGGATGAACTGTTGTTGTAGAAAATAGTTGTTGGTCCTTGCTGGTTTTGCGACAGATCTTTTAATTATCCGCATCCAAACAACTTGACATGCAACGTTTGTAGCCGCGGCATACTCTGCTTCTGTTGAAGACAGAGTTACAATGGGTTGCTTCTTTGTTTGTTCCACATAAGTTTCCTCCTCTAGATAGACATTCAGAAATGTTGATTTAACATCCATTTGATAAATGGGCCATTTGTTTTGTGCAACAATGACAAAAAATGTTTTGATTGTTTCCATGCGTGCGACATGTGAAAATGTTTCATTGAAGTCTAAGTTGGGCTGCTGTGTGAACCCTCTTGTGACCATTCTTTACTTTTGCTTTTGCATATTCCCATCAGCATCATGATTGGTCTTGTAAATCCATTTGACAATGATTAAATCTTTCTCTTTTGGTACATATACCATCTCCCATGTTTGATTCTTCTCAATGCATTTTATTTCTTCATCCATGGTTTGTGCCCATACTTCATCTTCAACAACTTCCTCAAATTTTAGTTGATCATCTATTTGAGAAAATTATGCAAAAAGAGAGAATGAATTTGGTGTACTAGCTTCATATATTTCACGCAGACTTCTTGTCTTCATTGAAACAAATTGGTTGTACTCTAGATAAAGTGGAGGCAGTCACAACACACTTGGAAAGTGAGCGGAATTCTAACCAAGCAAATGAAGAAAAGGACAAGGAATTTGTGGAAACCTTGGGCACACTTCAAGCGCTCGAAAGACAAGGAACATTGGAAGTTTTGGAGGGCTCATAGCATAGAGACGCTTGCGGAGGAAAGGCAAGTGTCCCATTCAAAGGGACAAGTAAGGATGCTAAGAAGAAGGCTAGGAAAAGACTGCAACAAATGAAAATGAAAGAAACATTTTTGATAGAGGCACATGATAACGACCAGAGAATTGTGACAGATGTGAGTACTTTTGTGTTCGGGATTGCATAATATGAACTAATGCAAGCTCAATTGGAGAAGATTGGGTACAACAACGTAGAAATTGATGTCGCACTAAGGTACTTGTGCGAAGGAGGTTTTGATGGTGGTGGAAAATGGCACCACCCACTAATATGCTTAACTCGAGGAATTGACGCAAGGGATCTCTATTAGTGGCGATAGCAGTGAGGCCCAAGGTGCCTTGGAAAGGAAGCCTTAAAGACATAAAAACACCAAATGGACGAAAAAGATAGGAGTCTTGCAAAAAACACAGTTGGATTGAGGACACTGAAAAGAGCTAAGGAAATATGGTTTCGGAACAAGGAAGTTCGTCTTGTGAGGAAGACACCACTATTTGACTAGTTACCTGACCGGGCCACTCATAAGGGCCCAACAAACAGAGACGGGATGGAATTCAGGGAGTAATTATTGCAGAGTAAGTGGTTAGAATCCTTGGTCGCAGAAGAGTTTCTAAGGAAGATCATGTTGTTGCGAGGACAATAGTGGACTGTCCAAGGCATTGGAGCAACGATGGTCATATACAACAGTTGCGACATAGTTTCGAAGTTCAGACTTGGAGAAGTTGCCAAAGACGACAACAATATTAAGTGGGGGAGGTTGTTACACCCATGTGCTAAGCACACCTCCTTCACGCCCAAGAGGATGGATTGGGCGCCCATGTGGGAAAGACGGTTCAGTCGACAGACTTGGAAAGAGGACTTGGCCAAGTGACAAAATGATAGTGGGGTGCACAGACCTAGGAAGGGTGCGCTCCCACAGACAAAGAACATGCCCAAGCAGGTGGCGCTTGGCAAGCCCATGAGTAAGGAACTTAGATAGATGTTGGAATGTGGAAAATGAAAGTGCAAAGGAGCTCAAGCGCTCATGAGAGTGTTGGGCGCATCTTGGGAGAAATGCACGGATCAACAAGTCAGGTGGTTAGAGTGCACCACTTGAAGTACACTTGGAACCAGTGCCACACTAGTGGCCTAGGAGAGCGCTTGGTGGAAGCATTAGCGGTTTGGAAGGTTGGATTGGGTGCCTAGGAGAGGCGCGCCCAACACCTCGATGACATGACAGAAGCTAGCGCACCTAGCGCACTTGTGGGAGTTCGACAAGGTGACGAGCGCCTGCAATGATGCCCCATCGCATGCTCAATGGAATGCATGACAAACTAACGGATTGGAAGTAGCGCGCGGCTTGGGAGAGATGTAGACCCGCGGTGGACTTAGCGCATCGGGCCATCAAGTTGATGTGCACGCCAAGGAAGGGTCCCGCCCTCCTAGGAAGCGAACTCAGTCAATACGCACCATATAATAAGGCGACACCAAGTATGGAAGAAGGAAAGCTTTGAATAGGAAATCAAGTGACAATCGATTGAGGAAAATGATCTAGGGAGGAATACAAGCTCAAGTCGCAGATGCATTTCACTAGGTAGCTTAGCGCAGAAAAGCATCATGGTTGTGGAAGAGTGAGGCTTGGAAAGCTAGCAATCAAGATGAGTTTAGCAGTAGTTCAACAGCAGTTGACACAGGCTAGAGGGGTTAGCTCAGTTGACAGAGTTGGACGCCCTGGAGGGGTCAAATTATTCTTGTTGTATTTTGTAAACAAGCGCGTGTTAGCTGGTTGGGCGCACACTAGGAGAGTTTCCAATTTGTGGCACCTCTGTTATTGGAAAAGTTGGTTTCTTAATACAACGTTGATGGATTTGGTCGGTTTGGCAACCCCACCATTATACTTGTCTCTTGTTTATGTTTACTTGATGAATGCAATTGTCTAAGTGTAAATTCGATTAAGTTAAACAACAAATGATTGATATGCTTTTGCATCGGTTAGGCGTACTCTGTCAAGAATCTCTTGAGCGACCAAGTCATTGAGAGGCATCTTAAGCAGTGTCGCACACCACGTTTGAAGGGCGTATGTGAAGCGCATTTGATTGTGGATGTGACATAGACAAGTGTATTGTCCAAATTGATTCTATGGCCGTCATTACAATTTCAAAATAAACAATTATTAAAAAAAGAGTATAACAAATAAATGATGCATACTTGTAGATGATGCATGGATAACTCCTAGTTGATGCGTGGATAACTCAGGTTTTGTAAGATATAGTTGTGAGAGATAACTCATTTAACAAGAATCAGGGAAGAACAAGTAATTGATAATTTATTAGTGGCCCTTAACTTGCAACCTATAAGTGTTCATCAACCATCGGTTAAGTGGTTGTGCTAGTTGATAGTGAAGATGGATTAGAGAATTGTAGTCTACAGAATTGGTAGGAAACAATAGTTTTTTGTTTGTTTGATAGATGTGTGTTTGGGTAAATCTTGTCTAACTCCGAATAGACAAACCTATTTACACATGTCGAATTCCAACTAGAAAAATACAATTTGGACAAGTTAAACTTGACCAAAATACTTCGACAATTTTTTACTGCGACCGACAAGTTTTCAATAGACTACATTTGGTCAAGATAGTTATATGGATTTTGACGAGACACTTCTTAGTCTAAAGAATTATTAAATGAAAATCACTTTTCACCGACCCTTAAGTTGGAGTAAAACTCTACACAACTATAATTTGACAGACTTACAAAATCATATAACCAAATATTAAGTAAGACTTGTGTCGACCACTCTATCGTAAAAACTCAAACTTTTACATGGTGAAATGTCTATGGATTCTATGATATTCAACTTAAAATGTAAATGTAAACACCCTTCACTCAAGTAATTTTGGAGAGAATGTGCGGCTAAATAAAACATGCATTCAACCATCACAATGGATTTATAAATCTTGTGGGGACATAACAGAGAAATATTTGTGGTAAGTACAAACTTGGTGGAAATTTACACTTTCAAACACATAGAAGCTTGAGCTTCGAACTCTCCACTGAGTTTTTCTTTCTTCTCCACTATTCAAAATTCTCTCTATTCTCTCAAGAATTCTCTCTTTTGATTTACAATCTGTTTTGATTCACAATCTTCTTCTTCTATATATAGGCAGACTAAAAAATTGTTTCTCCGTGAATCTACTTACTTATCATTAAAGACCATAATAACTATCTACCTAAAACTTATCTTCATAAATTTAATTCAACTAGTTTATATATGAGAGATGTGAGCACTTCATTCTTTCAGAGAGACCGACATAAATAGATCTACTAGAGACTCTGACAGATTCGGCTGAGACAAGATATAGATTTGCGATTAATTAATATTTCCAACACCCCCTTAATTACGAGCGGATGGGGATCTCAAAAAAAAATATTACAAAATGTTTCAGAGCTTTAAACTTGGTTTGTGCAGGATAGAGTTCATTGAGCAAAACTTTTCATTCCAAGATAACTTTGTAGATACTGGAATGTATCCCTTTGCAATGGTTTTGTAAAGATGTTTGCAAGCCGATCTTCAGACCTACAAAATTATAAAAAAAAATATTTGTTGTTCATCAATTCTCTTATGAATTGAAACCTTGTGTCAATGTTCTTGGTTATATTATGAAACACATGGTTCTTAGATAATGCAATGGATGAACTGTTGTTGCAGAAAATAGTTGTTGGTCCTTGCTGGTTCTACTACATATCTTTTAATTATCTGCATCCAAACAACTTGACATGCAACGTTTGTAGCCACGACATAATCTGCTTCTGCTGAAGACAGAGTTACAATGGGTTGCTTCTTTGAATCCCACGACAGAACACCTGTACCAAAATGAAATGTGTACCTAGATGTGCTCTTCATGTCAACTATGCTGCCTCCATTGTCACTGTCGATGTATCCAATGAGATTAAAAATTTCTGAGGTGGAATACATTATGCCAAGGTCCTTTGTGCCACTTACATACATCATAATTCTGTTTCCTGCTTGCCAATGAGAGTCTTTTGGTGACTCCATGGATCTTGAGATCAGACTTACTCCATACATTATGTATAGTCTTGTTGTCATTAAATATATAAGGCTACCAACAAGCCTTTTAAACAATGTAGGATCTACAGTTGATACATCATCATCCTTGCTCAATTTTAAACCTCTTATTATTGGTGTTGGAGCTACCTTGCAATTAGACTTATTGAATCTTTTTAAAACTACACTCGCATACTTTTATGGTGATATAAATATACCACTTTTAGATTGTTGGACTTCAATGCCCAGGAAAAACTTCATATGCCCCAAATAAGTCATTTCAAATTTGCTTTCCATGACTATTCTAAAATCCTTTATGCCAAAGTCACTAGTAAATATTAAATCATCTACATACATGCATACAATTAACATGTTACATTGATCATTAACTTTGGTGTACAACATCGGTTCACTTTCACTTATGTGAAATCCATTTTCGGTGAGATAGGAATCAATGTGACTATACCAAGCTCTAGGAGCTTGCTTCAAACCATAGAGTGTCTTTTCCAGCCTGTATACTTTGTGTTCTTGACCTGGAACTTCATATCCTTGTGTTTGTTCCACATAAACTTCCTCCTCTAGATAGCCATTCAGAAATGTTGATTTAACATCCATTTGATAAATGGGCCATTTGTTTTGTGCAACAATGACCAAAACTGTTCTGATTGTATCCATGCATGCGACATGTGAAAATGTTTCATTGAAGTTTAAGTTGGGCTGCTGTGTGAACCCTCTTGCGACCATTCTTTACTTGTGCTTTTGCATATTCCCATCAGCATCATGATTGGTCTTGTAAATCCATTTGATATTGATTACATCTTTATCTTTTGGTACATATACCATCTCCCATGTTTGATTCTTCTCAATGCATTTTATTTCTTCATCCATGGCTTGTGCCCATACTTCATCTTCGACAACTTCCTCAAATTTTAGTTGATCATCTATTTGAGAAAATTATGCAAAGAGAGAGAATGAATTTGGTGTACTAGCTTCATATATTTCATGCAGACTTCTTGTCTTCACTGGATATTTCAATGTCGACCTCAACGAAATGCTTGATGGAGTCTACTATCCTCTTGGTGTGCTTGTCGGTGTAGCTTGAGTTGTGACTTGTGTCGACATTCGTTGTGTTGAACTATGTCACGGTGTCATGTGAGTCGACGGTGCTGATACCATTTGAATTACATGTGTTTGAACCACTTCCTCCACCATGTCATCATGGTCGATATTCGACACAATCTTGACATTATTCTCGACGGTTCCATCCCATGATTCATTTTCGACAAATTGAACATCTCGGTTGACGATTAATTTCCTTGCGACACGATCATACAACTTGTATGCTTTTGTTTCTTTAGAGTAACCAACAAAAATACATTTATGTCCCTTGTTGTCTAGTTTATTTCTTATCTCATCTGGAACATGAGCATATGCGACACAACACATTTTTTTAAAATGAGAAACACTATGATTCGTACCTGTCCATGCTTCTTGAGGAACTTTGTTCTTCACACTCTTTGTCAGACACCGGTTCATAATATATACAATAGTTGTGACTACTTTAGCCCAATATCCATTTGGAAAATGCTTAACTGCCATCATGCTGCGTGCCATAATGATTTTGTTCTTTCTTTCTGCGACAACGTTCTGTTGAGGTGTATACCGTCTAGTAAATTGATTGTGTATGCCATGGGTTTTGTAAAAATATAGGAATTCATTCAAGACATATTCACCGCCTCTTTTCATCCTTAATATTTTGATGCGGTGTCCACTCTAATTCTCCACGAGTGCCTTGAACTGCTGAAAACAAATATATGCATCAGATTAATGTTTCAAAAAATATACCCATTTTTCTTGAGTAGTCATCAATAAAAGTAAGAAACTAATTGCAGCCACCCATGGATGATGTGTGCATTGGACCACAAATATCAGAGTGTACAATCTCAAGTGGTGTGCGAGCTCTATATGACTTTCCAACTGGAAAAGTCTCTCTATGTTGCTTTCCAAAAATGCATCCTTCACAAACTCTTTCTAGTTTGTATATCAATGGAAATACTTTTACCATATTATTTGTCTGCAGTATCTTTATTCCACCAAAATTCATATGTCCAAATCTAAAATGCCACGAGGCTCATCTTGAACTTTTGTTTGAAATGTAGCTTGAAAACCAATGTTGTCAAATTCTTTCTTATTGAAGTTCTTGTCTACTTCCTTTCTTTATGCCTTGAATGCAACTTACGTATTTGTCTTTCCTTTCATGTATGCAATTATACTTAATGCAAATAAATGATTTTTGGTCATTGACACTTTTGCTATCAATTGGTTGCTTGGACGCTTGTCTTTAATCACACAGTTATTATAATCTATGTAGACTCTGTAACCTTTCTGTATCAACTGTCCAATACTCAACAAATTGTGTTTCATACCTTTGACATGATAGACATAGGGCATAATCTTACTCTCCCCCTGTTTGGTTAGAATACCAACAATACATTTTCCCAAAATAGTGACTTGGACATTTTTTCCAAGTGTGACACCAGCTTGAACTGAATTATCTAGACTAGAAAACAAACTTGAATTACCGGTCATATGATTGTTGCATCTTGAATCTAAATACCATATGTCGAACAATTTTTTTTGGACATCATTGCATTTAAATGGTGATGCACATGTCATTAACATTGCGCTCGATGAAGTGTTAGTGTTGGTTGACTGGTCTTGTATTTTCCTTCCTTGGTAATTCTGCTTCTTCCTGCATTCATATGCATAATGACCAAATTTATTACAGTAATGACATTGATTTTTTGATTTATCAAACTTGTGACCACTTGGATGACTTGGGTTCTGATTCTGTCCTCCACCAGCGGCATTCGCAAGACTGTTGTTGCGTCGTCCTATGGAAAAACTTCTTCCTCTTCCTCTAGAATCGTTTCCCCCCCTGCCTCTACCATGACTTATGGATGATTGTGCTGGAAATGCACCTTCCAATGATGTATTTGATCTATTGATTCTGTGTTCGTGATTGATGAGTGAGGCTTGCAACTCATCAATTGTAAACACCGAGATGTCTTTGTTTTCTTCCAAGGTTACAACCAAGGATTCAAATCTTGGGGGAAGACTTCTAATAACTTTTTCAACAACCCTTCTCTCTTCTATGTTTTCTCCATGAGATTTGAGTTGATTTATTTGACCAACAAATTTAGTGTAGAATGAGTCCACCGAGTCTATATCTTTCATTGACAAAGATTCAAAATCTCTTATAGTAGTTTGCAACTTGGAAGTCTTTACCTTGTCCAAACCTTGATAGGCAGTTTCTAATGTGTTCCATGCTTGCTTGGCGGTGCTACTCTTGGGAGTATGCTTTCATGCATGGCTTGGTGTACATAGAACAAAGGCTTTTTGTCTTTCTTCCTTTGTTCCCTTGTGTGAGATTATTATATGCTGCGTGATTTGTTGGTTATGTATAACCATGTTGGACTATCTCCCATAAGCCAATTTTTTAAATTTTTTTATAGAAAAATAAGTTTTTTAAGACAAGGTTTCTTTGGGAGACTCATAATGAGACGGATAACTTGAGTTATCCCTCAATCATAAAAACATATTTCTTGGAGAGACTCAACTTCTTTTTACTCTTAGGGTTTAAATCTTGTCTAACTCCAACTAGACAACTCAAATTTCGACTAGACAAGTGGAATTTCTACAAGTTAAATTTGACCCAAATACTTGGACAGGTTTTGACTACTTTTGGTGGAGATACTTATATGGATTTTGACTTAGACACTTTTTACCTCTACAATACTTACTTCACTTGGACCACTTTTGATTCCCACCAACTCCCACTCCCACTTAGACTTAACCATTTAGTCTAAAGACTTATAAAATGAAAAACACTTTTCACCCACCAGTAACTTGAGTAAAACTCTACACAACTACAATTCCACATACTTACACAATCATATAACGAAATATAAAGTAAGACTTGCATAAAAACTCTGTGTAAAAACTCAAACTGAAATGTACCCCTAAAAAATTACTTCTATATGAGAGACGTGAATACTTCACTCTGTGAGAAAGACTTGAGAATCTGGATTAATTAATATTTCCAACGAAAAGTTGATAGCTCCACCTAGGTTCATTTTTCAGATTGATTCAGGACTGAATGTGTAAACCAGGATATAAAGAATCCAACCTAATTATTATTCAAAACATTATTAATTATCATCAAACAGTTCTCATTGCCAAAATTAAAAATAGGAACTCACCCTTATATTAAAAAAAATCGTCAGATACTAATGCCTATGCCTGAATTTATCTTACCATCTATAACAATGAATTATAGTAGGAGTTTTAAAGCTTCCATAAAACATTTAGTGCTTAAAACATAGTAGAACGCCTGTGTGACGACAGCAGAATGCTTGTGTTAGGGCTAAATATATACTGTACTTCTGAATTATGAGCTAAACTAGATTACCTTTGTGACGAACGGAATGATCGACCGAAGAATTTTAAACTTGTGATTGATTTTATTTCTCCTCCTGCGCTCTGCTAATACGTGATATCTATTAACGTCAGTTAATTCACTATCGTCCTTTTCTTCCGTGAATGTGTTCTTCAGCTTGGACTGTGAACTGGTTAAAGCCGGTTCCTTTCTCATGACAATATCCCCTTTTTCTATACACTTTGAGAAGGCACCGCCCTTACAATGTTCATAGCACCCGCCATTTCTCCTTTTCTGACCTCTAGGCCACCCAGTTGTAATTATATCTTCAGACATGTTCGTTTCTATAGAATCAGTCGCCTGTTTGAAATCTTCGACTGTACTGAAATCTGTTGAAATCTCGGATGTTATTACGTGCTGTGCATCATAAAGGAAAAAGCCCTTCACCTGTTCTATAAGACTGGGATCTTCAGGTACCTGTGAAAAGACAACACTGAAATAAAAGAAATACGAAATGATTCACCAACTCCAAACCATCTGGGCTGTATCAGATGATTACTGATTCACATAGGGTTGGAGAACTTGTGAGAATTCATGTCAAATTTTTTTAGGTTATATTTTAAAATTTGTAATGGAGTATTAAGTATGTTTTTTTCAGATGGTAGAAGATGTTTTTCTTAGATTGTAGAAGATGAAACATATCTAAAAATAGATTGTAGAAGATGAAATATATGTAAAAATAACTAGTTGATACATGGATAATATGGATAACTAGGTAGAGGTAAACAAATTTATGGTAAATTACCATAAATAAAGTAGATAACTAGATAGTCGCAATATCCATTCCATTTAATTAAAAGAAAGTTCCATTTAACAAAATGAATGCCAAGCAATAATACATAGCTAAAATTGTAATTACAACTAAACATGAAAAATCAATAATATCACAAATAGCTAAAATTGTAATTACAACTAAGCATGAAAAGATAAAACATATAACTTATTCATAACACTTTTAAAAAGTTAATTTAAAAAAAGTAATAATCAATAAAGAAAAAGCTTACCTCATTCACTTTTTATATATAAGATTTTTCCAAACTATATACCTTCCCACCATTGTCTAGATAAAAAATCACAAAAAATCAAACATCACTTAGAAAAGTGATCTGCTATAAAGATAACAACATTACCAGCTTTGTTACACCCAGCTCCAGCACTCCATCTGACAGGGGAATGCATACTACAGTCTGTAATAATAAGAAAAGGAGTGCATTAACAACTAACAGTACTTTTGACCGCTTAAACTTAACAAAAGAAATGCATGTTAAAATCTCAGACTTCGAGTCCTTAGTGGCTCGAAGAAGGTCTACCTCAATGCTAGCACTCTGATGAATGGTATGCCAACAAGCAGTTAGATCCAGTACCGTTGAAATCACGGAAACAATCCAGTAAGTTAAATGAATCCGATCAAATACCTAGCATTTCTGTTAAAATAAAAAACCTTAGCAAGGTCCATGAGATTTGAAAGAAGGACCAACCTTGGCGAGAAGAGCTCGCGAGAAAACTCTGCTTTCAACCTCGTTGGCTCTACAAAGCCACACCGGACACCTGTTAGCTAGTGCCCGACCAGGTAAACTGCAGACACATCGAATATCTAAGAAATATAAGCTTTTCAAGCAATACTAACATTTGTTTGTTTCACAGATCAAATGAAGGCTGAACATAGGCTAACAAGTTACATTTCGAAAAACAGTTTTTCTTACTTAACAAAATCAGTTATGTTGATGGCATCTAGTGGAGAATCTGCGGTAAGATCAGGACATAGCGATGCCTGAAAATGAACCATGAACCATGCTTGGTTCGAAACGTTGACAATTAATTATCTTACCGCAGATTCTCCACTAGATGCCATAAATTTTCACTGCGGAATCTTAGCAAACCTAGATGCCATGAATTTTCACTACTAAATCTCAACAAACCCTAGATGCCATGAATTTTCACTACGGAATTTCAGAAAACCTTAGTTATGTATTTGGTCGTTGCTTAAAAGCATCATCAAAAGGCCTTGAAATTCAGGGAATATAATTTTTATTTATATTTATTCGATGTTTGAAATTTATCATCAAGAATTACAAAAATTTACAAACATCTATAACAGTACTCGATAAATTCACAACTACTCAGATTTTCATGCGATTAAAACCCTCTGCATTTCACAATTCAGGATTGATTCCCTATAATCAGTATGTTTAAATCAGTTGTGCGAAGCTAATGTCATGTTATTTCTAAGAGCTATTGTGACATTGCATGGTCAATGTTTACCATTGTAATGCTTCACTTTTATTCGACATTTTGTTGTCATGTTATTTCTAAGAGACATTGTGACATTGCATGGTCAATGTTTACCATTGTAATGCTCACTCTTATTCAACATTTTGTTGTTTAAAGTAGGATGTGTTCTCTTCAGTTTACTTCATTTTAATCAAGTCAATAGACTTTTTTATTTGAGATTTGAGATGGATTACCATCTATGCTTTTTCATTTACAGACAAGTGTACTGTCAAGATTACCAATTCATGATAACTCATAGTTGATGAATGGATAACCAAAAGTTCATGACAGATAACTAGAAGAATGTGAGATAAAAAGAAAAAGAATATAAAAATAACTGATAATTAACATGTAGCTAAGCATGTATAACTCACAATTGAAAGAATACGAGGAATAAAAAAATATATTCCATAACTATCTCTCAACGGTTTGATCCCCATCCACAAACCATGTGGGTATGCTAGTTCAACATTTTGTTGTATTAGAATAGGAGGTGTTCTACACTTTACACAGTTTAGTAAACATAAGAAGTAATAAATTTTAGGTTTCATAGACATTTTTATTTCATATTTGGGGTGAACTACACTCTATGCTTTTTTATCTACTTTTTCATCTAAGGATTAGGAGTACTGTCCAGATTGATTATATTGCAGTAGTTCAGATTGATTATATCGCAGTTGTTCAAAATTCGAAATAAACAATTATAAAAAAGGAATAAAAAAATAACTGGAAGCTAGCTCATGAATGTATAACTATAGCACCAATGCATTGATAACTCACTATAACCAATAGTTCATGGCATATAACTAAAAGAATGTGAGATAAAAAAAAAAATATAAAAAATAATTGATAGTTGATAAATGGATAACAAGAAGAATGTCCCTGATAACATGCACCTAACCATAGATAACTCACACTTGAATCGGTTTAACTAAAAGAATATGAGTAATAAAAAATATTTCCAAACCGTCTTCCATTTCATAACTATCTATCAACCATTTGATACCTATCAAAGTGATCCAGCCACAAACTATGTAGCTATGCTAGTTTTTAGTTTTTTTCATAACATATATAAAAATAAAAAAATATTAAAATAAAAAAATATTAAAATCAATATAAATTCATCTTAGACGTCAAACATTTTTTTTTTTTTTTAAAATTATTATTAGATAGATCTAGATTTTTACAATACCTATCTTTTTTTTTTCAAAATGTGGTTCACCATTTGTTAGAGGGCATCAATCACAACATTTATTACAAAGGGCTCCACAAGAGCAACATGTCACTTACAAGAGTAGAACCTAGGTGGGGAGGGTAACATTCATTCCTCCCAACCACCTAGGCTACATCCATTTTACAATACCTATCTATAAATTAGAAACACTCCTCTAAACTTCGTATCATAATAAAATGAATTTTTAGAGTTTTACAATACCTATCTATAAATTACAAACACTAATCAATGTTATTAAGATCTAAACTTTTTATCATAATAAAACGAATTTTATCTATAAAGGCTTAAATGATTTTACAATCTTTTAACATTTGAACCTAGGTTTTTTTTACACGACGCAGCTGTTTTCCTAACCAGATTGAAAATTTGTTTTCCATCAAAACGAAACTACCATTATCAACTAAGAAAATGGAAAATTCACAAAAATATTCAACTAAGAAAATTGTTTTAGATTTGGAGTACCAGTTGGCTGGTGCAAAGTCGAACGACATGGACACAAGATAGAACCAGTCGGTGTCTGTAAGATCTTCTGGAGATAATGCAGCGCACTGATTGCTGGAGGGCTGGTTGATTTCTTGTTCAGACTTCAACGAATGAAACAGTTCTCTGAGTTGCAAACTTCTCTCTACGTCACTATTGTAAAATCCATCTCTCCAAACCAGCAAACTGGATACCAAATAAACATAATCATTCACAGGCAAGCAATCACGTTATCACACGGTCCCCATGAAAATATTTTATTATCGAATTACAAAACCAGAAAGAATGAAGGGTCCTGCATGCCTTAATTACAGAGAATCCATGTCAGTAAACAAACCCTTTACTAGGAGAAAACCGCCAGAAAATTGAGTATGTCCACTGCGTGCTTCGAACAATTGCTTGAAGCTGCAGGCTTATGTTACATCCATGAATAGTAGTAAGATCGGATCGATTAGAGGCCATGGTTTTAGATTTGACCTGGCTCTTCCCCTTTACCTGCTGAATTGTATGAAGATCTGACCACTCCAAACCTCCTTGAACCCAATTGAACAGAAATATAAAATACAATGAAACAGGAATATAGCGTTGTGTGAGAGATCCAGGCTGGGTATCTCAGTACCACGAAGAAAAATCATTTGTGAGTTGGTGGGGCATTCCACTTCCCTCATGCTACCTCTTTGTCTTATTACTTGAATTCAAGCTCCATATGATACAAGAGCAGTTGTTGGGTTTGTCTTATTACATATTTTATTCCTTGAATTCATGCTCCATATGTTACAAGGGCAGTTGTTAGGCGAGTTTCTTCATGCTTTCTCCTTGTCTTATATTGTATTCCATTTGTTGAGGACAAGCGCCATAATGTACCGAAGGAGCCAATGGTGGGTGTGTAGCTGGTGGGTGTGTAGCCAATGGTGGGTGTAGATCGAGTTACCTTTCCACCTGACCATTTGCATTGATCGGATGACCTGGCTTACGTGAGCTTTCACATCATACATTGCTCGTCATTCAGTGCAAATGATCGGATCCTGTATCTTTATCACCTCATGAATCAATCTCCATGCCCTACCAAAGGAGCCTTCAGCGTGTGTAGTTCCTGTATCGTGATTACCATAAGAAACAATATATTGATGGAGCTCTCTTTTAAAACCAATCGTTCTCAAGTGAGCTTCTTGAGACAGGATATGCAATTCTTTATAAATCAATATCCCTGATAACTAACCTTAGCCTAGCATATTTAATTAATAGATTATGTATTTAAAAATTTCTAACATTATCCTCTCTCATAGATTCCTAAAAACCAACAGCCAAGAAAAACAAAATGTAGGACAAATCTTAATTATTACAAAAACATGATAGTTTCTTCTAAATTTACATAAAAGTTTTCATCAATTAGTAAATTTTTGAAATATAAGTGTTTATATTACTTTAAGATTTTAGAAACGATGTGACTTATGTGGGATAGATAAATATTAAGGAACAATCATATTAAAAATAAACACCAATTTTATTTTATACTTCGGAAATGGAAATGAAATAGTAGAATAACTTTATTTTTCAAAGATATATTTTTATTCACTATTAGATATTATTAGTGGTCACTTTGAATATATATAAATAAAGTGATCATTAATATATATATATATATATTGCAAAATGGGTTTAAAGACCACCCTCATTTTCGCGTTGGAATAAACCTTGATGAGGTTTGAACCAAGTCTTTTTTATTTCTTGTTACACCAATGTTTATGCGAAACAGAGACATAACTTAAGGGGTTAACTCAACCAATAGCCACTAATGTCATTGGGGATTTGGTTATTTTCGTGCGACATGTACTCAATTGAAAATCCTCTTGGGTGAGGTGCAATGGTCTATGTTAATAGGTTTAATAGGGATGCCATCTACGAATGTGGGGAAGCATCCCTTGTGTTTTGACACAGGGTTTTCTTTAGAAAACATGCACACATATTATTGTGGAAATAACTCTCTTGGAAACTCCACCCCATTCCAAGTGTGGTACCTAGTTTAAAGTGGGTGGCTTAGACTCAATGCCTCTAACCCTATGGGAATCTAAGAAGGGACCTGCACTACGTATCATACTAGCAACAATATCCCATCAATAGTGCCACCAACCAATTGATTTAACCCTTGAGGTTATGGATATATATCCCAAGGGTTTAATTCAACTAGTTATGCAAATGTAGTTAGGCATTTGGCTAGTTTTGTGGTGGGTTTGTGTCTGTAGGTGCATTGTTTGAATCCCCCTATGTGAGGCGTACTATTATACATTGGTGGGATTATTAGGGGTGCTAACTAGAAATGTGATGAAACACTCTTTAGGTTTTCTTGGACACACACACACACAGACACACACGTTGTGCCAATGTTGTTGGGAATTTGTCTAGTTTCTTATTTGTAGGTGCATTGTTTGAATCCCCTCGGATGAGGTGTACTATTATACATTGGTGGGTTTATTAGGATGCTAACTAGAAATGTGAGGAAACATTCTTTAGGATTTGTTGGATACATACATATACATATACATATACATACACACACACATATCCCAAGGGGTTGGATTAATTAGTTCTTATTAATTTGTTGTTTGACATTTTACTAATTATGGAGCATCAACATCATGAAAATAACATGATAAAAAACCCATATATGACATGTGCCTCCAACTTATGACTATTTAGTACGCGAGGAGGTAGTTGAAGAGGTAGGTACTCTGAATTTTTGTTTAAAGAGTTCATTAGAGATGATAAAAGATGAATCTTCCTTGAATATACTGCATTAGATGATTGAATGGTGCATGTAAGAGAAAAAAGAATTTGCTTCAATCAACTAGGTGTGCAACAAATGGAGGACAAATAAAGATTTTAGCTAAGTGCACAAATAAGCAATTGCGATACACACTATTTCATTTTAGATTTGGGATTTGATTTCAATGTACATGCCCAAAGAAAAAATGGGAGATGATGGGAAGGCCATTGCTGATTTGGTCTAATATTCAATTGAGACTAGCTGATAATCATATAATTACCTCGATTGGAAGGTTGATATGGGTAAATATTGATATTGTTGGCATGCACAGTAAACTGATTTTGAATTCATTGATATTGTAAACAATAGAAAACCTTATCCTCCTTTGCAAGGATCAGAGTGGGATTTTTCCAACCAGACCAATATTGATCTAAAGAAAATGCAAATGATATTTAAAGTTGAGCGCCTAAGGGTTACTGAACCATTGGATTAGATGGAAGGGAGACTGTATGTGGAGCTAGTAATAAAGGAAGAGATAGCTAAATTCTATAATGTTGCTATGTGAATGGATGATTAAATGTCAATCCTACTAATGATGGCGTGATTAGTTGGTGTAATATAAGTTCAAGCGTGTCATATTCTGAAGAAGTGTTTGAATATTGGTAGTAAACAATACATGAAGTCCATATAAGAGGGTGTGTGCATATCACATGCTCCTTATGCTGGGTTAGAATAGAGGTATGTGATCCCCTAAGGTATGATGAACTTATGAAATTAAATAATTTTGTGGAAGCCTTTGAAATTCATATACCATAGTAGCAAAGGTTGTTAGCATTAGATGTTGTGTTGAAAGAAACACCTGCTAGATGGTGGGTTGTGCATAGAAACAAAATAGAAAATTGGGAGCAATGAAAGAGGCTATTGCAGGTAATATTTGGAGCTAAGTATACCATGTAGAAGTATACAAGAATGAGTAGTCTAGAAGAACATGTTACATAGTGTATTGTGACTTAGAATGCAGTACCAAAGGAGGAATGTAAGCATTTGATTATGCATACTATGGACACCATTCCAAGGAATTGGTATATAGAGATGGAAATGTGTAGAGGCACAATGGATTGGGAAGAGATGGCAAGCAATTTCAAAGAAACATTCACTTGTGAAGATGACGCTCCTTCAATAGATACAATATTATAGATAATCGAGGACAATATTTTTGCACTTGAATATGTGACCAAAGCTATACCACTACGAAACACACATAGATTGTATACGATAGTAGAAGACCTTTTTAAATTTTATAATATGGATGATGAAGATAAAGAGGAAAATAGCCCATGAAATGTGCAAATACCAAATACTAGGGGAGATCACGTGGTAAAAGTACTTGAGTTGGGAAATACTAATTACAGATGACCATTGAAGACCTGTAAAGTGAACATTGACACAAAGAATAATCTTAAGTTTGCAAGCATAGGGGATTAATGGAATGATGAAATTTTTGAAAATATTGTTGATTTACTACATGAATATCAGGATCTATTTCCAAACAAATTTTCAAAAATAAAGGGGATTGTTGGGAAGATGGGAGAGATGAAGATACCCTTGAATCCAAATGCTAAGTCGACTAAGCAAAGGTTGTACCAACCAAAACCAAGATATAAAGTTAAAGTAAAGGTTGATATTGACAATTTGCTGGAAGTTGAGTTCATAGAACCCATTAAAGAATAAGAATGGATCAACCCAATGGTAGTACAAGATAACACTATTGGAGGGATTATAATTTGTGTGGATCTGTGCAATCTAAATGATGCTTTCTTACATGATCCATTCCCTACCCTGTTTACAGATGAAGTGTTGGAGAATTTGGGGGGCCATGAAGCCTACTAATTCATTGATGGATTCTTTGGGTACCATCAGATAAATATTGTGCAAGAGGATAGACACAAGACACCCTTTATGACAAAATGGGGATGCTACCAATAAACATTGATGCCATTTGGATTGAAAAATGCACCAATAATATTCTCTAGAGTGGTTGTTGTTTCGATTAAGGATTTCATTCATAAGTTTCTAGAAGTATACCTATATGACTGGATATTATTCAATTGATTGAAAAAACACATAGAAGTTTTGCACTCAATGTTAGGAAAATGCAGACAGTTCCATATTTCACTAATTTGAAGAAGTGCATTTTTTGTGCACCATTTGGGATTCTATTGGGGCATGTAGTTTACAGACAAGGATTGTTGGTGGATTAGGTGAAAATAATAGCTATTGTTGATTTACCACCACCTACTTATGTGTGACAGTTGCGTGCTACGATGATGGATATGATATTAATGAAATTTTATGAAAGGGTATGTGAAAATCATAGGACCACTAGAAAATATGTTGAAGAAAGATGTCAAGTTTCAATGGAATGAAGAATATAAAAAAAGTTTGGATATTTTGAAGGAAAAGTTTGTTATTGCACCTATTATGGTATTTCCAGATTGGAAGAAATAATTTCATGTACATGTGAATGCATCATTTGTGGTGTTAGGAGTAGTCCAATCTTAGCCACAAGAAGGATACCTAGATCATCCTATTGCATTTTCCATTAAGAACCCGTCAATTGTAGAGAAGAACTATACTTCAATAGAGCGTTAAGGATTGGGGATGGTATATGCATTGTAGAATTTTAGACACTATTTGCTGGGGTTGTATTTCAAAATGTACAATGACCATTTGACACTCTGATATCTAGTCAACAAGCTAGTGTGTGGGGGGGAATCTGCAGATGGTTACTCTTATTTCAAGAATATGATTTTGAAGTCATAGTGAAGCCAAGGAAGTTGAGTTAACGACCTGATCACCTGTTGTGCATAGAGACAGGAGAGGATGTGATAAACATAGATGACAATCTACGATATGCACATATTCTTATAATTCAAATGGTTTAGACACTATTTGCTGGGGTTGTATTTCAAAATGTACAATGACCATTTGACACTCCGATATCTAGTCAACAAGCTAGTGTGTGGGGGGGAATCTGCAGATGGTTACTCTTATTTCAAGAATATGATTTTGAAGTCATAGTGAAGCCAAGGAAGTTG
>LPNX010162591.1:4384-14499 GCA_001517045.1 Pseudotsuga menziesii
GATATAGAGATGGCTGAGATTGCCAAGGATCTAGAGTTATTAGATCACTGCCAAAAAATTACCTTTTATTGATATCGCTTACAAATTTGTATTCTCTATCTATGAAATAATGCAAATCAATTCTCCTTAGATCCTGCTACACTATTTTATTCATAGGTTTCATTTAAAAGATCTAGGGTTCATGATATGCTAGATTTGCATATCAGGAAAATCTTCTTTTGTTGATGTTGAACTGGAGTTCAAGTCTATAACTCCTTTGCATTTGATATTCTTTGCGATTTATTTATTTATTATGGATCTGAAAAGAGAAGGATAGATGCATGGAATATGATTTTATTATGGATCCGAATTCTGAGTGCTGGAAGGATGCCTTCTGACTATTTTCTAATATTAGATATATATATATTAGAATCTTCTCGGCATTGATCAACTTTGGTTGCAGAGCATTATCTATGTTTGATTTTTTTTATCAGCATTGATTGATTTTGTGGCAGACCCATTCCTTCTATTCTAATAAATTCTTATAGAGATGAGGTATGCTAGATCCTTTCCCTGCTAATTGATTTTTGTAAATCCTTTATTGGTGGTTAGGTAGAAAGGGAATGCATCCTTTATTTTAATTAAACGTGTTGTGAATCTGGAGGTCCATAACCTTCAGTTCGATAGTGAAGAATGTCTGCATGTTTTGTTTTATATGCTATGTGGATCTGGAGGAGAATAGTTTTCTCAATGTTATGACCACTGGTTAGACTAAATGTTAAGCTATTGTTAGCTAAATGACATATGTTTGGTTTAAAGTTGTGGCAGTAATTTCTAGGCAAATGTTTATTTATTCAAGGAGCAATACTGTATGTTTTATTTGAGAAATATAGCCTTTGGTGCAATTTGGTTTTGTTGATTTGAGCGGTTTACGGTATTATGGCTTCGGTATAGCTCTATGAATTGCTCACAGTTGAAGGTGTTGTGAATAGATAAGCACGCCAAACATTATGATGGAAATGGCTGATAGTATTACCACACACCAACTTCATGAAGACAGCTCTCCTGTTGAAGGGATGCCCACTATTATCTCAAGTTTTGTTTTGGAATTAATTATTTGCAGGATGCCCATCTCAGCGGTTGAAATTATTTTTTATGGATATTGTAGAAGCGACAGTTTTAGCTAAGGTAGTTGTAAATTGGTCCTTTTGATTGAGATTTTCTGACCTTATTATGGCAAGGCTGATTGCAGGCAATTTACTTGTTTAGAATTGCTAACAAATTTTGGGTGATTGTCTTATGGCATTGACAAGCACTTTAAAAGTTCAAATGTGGTATATATAAAAAATTGCAACAGTAAGTGAATTTTTCTATTGTAAATTGAAGTTGATAAGTGGTTGCATTGTAAAAAAAATCTTCAGGTTTTATGTGTTTTCTTGCAAAGGTGTTAGAATAAGAAATTGAAAGGAATTTTGTGGCTCCTTGCAAATGCCTTCTTGTCAATTTTGGTGATAAAAGGATCTTATCGGATGAATGAAAAATGAAGTAAGGAATGACTTATGCAAGAATTTTGATGTTCTTTGAATTGATAATATGATAAACTGACCACCTATAAAGTGTTTTGCAGGCATGGGGATTTATGGCCATGAAAGAAGCTAATGCTCCAGGACTATGATGAGCTAAATCCCATGTGTATAAAGTTATCACCAGAAGAGGGAGTGGTGATGGAGGTAGTGGTTAAAATCTACCTTGTTTTCCCCCGGGCCAGCGAGGGACCATTATGCATTCTGGGGACGCCCAGATGTAAGACATGTGGTTAAGACTCGTTCCGCACACATTAGAGGACTGTCACATGAGTTGGGGGACTTTGTGAAGAGAATAACCTCTAGGCGCTGTGGAGGTGTGCGAGAACGGAGTGCCTCAGCTTGGTGAAGCACCCTAAAGGAGATACCGCTAAGAGGGGTATAGGGTATCGTCCTTGTGTTGGGTGACTTGGATTGGTACTTGAAGTACTGTTGGCACTTCATGTGCTGGGATGGAGGACATCCAAGAAAGGAACAATGCGAAAAAAGGTATGTGCATTGCAGGTAAAACAAGTACCGATGAGGTAATATGTTGATTGATTGACATTAATGATATAATGGGATTTCAATGCTTGTAGTCATGTTTTGTTAATGTAGAAATTGCATTATGGAAAATAATGGGGTAACATGACACCCATGAACATTAGAAAATTGTAGATTGCAAAAGAATCTATGACTTTTGTTCAAGTTGAATTGTAATTTGGACATAGATTATTGGAAAGAACTGAATGGTAGTTATGATGCTGCAAATGACCTGCTAATTATGTTTCATGATGAATTGACTCTTACCTATAAAAAAATTGGGTGGACCTGATTTTGTGTTACAGGAAAAATGCAGGTGCTACAAACCTACAAAGATCAGAAAATAAAATCAAATAGATCCGAGCAAGGCGAAACAAGATGAGATGACTCCAGAGAAGAATAAAAAGTTTTGTCGAAGAAACAAGAAACACTGAGGATAATGTTCTTTCTTTTAGGGGGGAAGGATGTAATGTCCCTCTCCTTTGCCTGGAATACTTTGTAATTTTTCATATTGTTGTACTTGTCTCAGTGAGGAGCTCAAGGCCAAGGCCCCACCAAGACAACACCTTGTGGCTTTTAAAAGGTTAACAGTCTAAGTGAAAATACTTAGATGATAAAAATGCAATGACACAACTTAACAAAGGGCTAACTAATGGATAAAAACTCATCCCAACTCTTAACGCCTTACCAGAATACTCAATCCTAGTAACCTTGACGAAAGGGTTGGGGCAGGTTAAAGAAAGAACCAAGGAGAAATTAATTCAAAGAATATATATGAAAGAACATTAAATATAGTGAGAGGACGATTATTCCACACATATGTATATTATATAAATATATATAAATATCGGTATTATATATAATATCACACCTCTTATAGTGGAAGGAATGACGTAAAGGTCATTATATATAATAATGAATATTACATTTAACGGCATGGCACTTATATTAAAAAGAAATCTCCTGTATAATACACATATATACATATAGAACCCTACAATGGAGCATTACTTTGAACGTTGTTTATGGGGGTTCCATTTTTATCCTGATTTATAGCCTCCAACTGTGAAGGCGTTACCAGAATTTCATGTTCATTATTTAAGGGCAGTAAGAAGGGGAAAGACCGTTTTGTTTAGGCGGAATTCATGCCTGTAGAAATTTTTTCTCGACAGCCAAATTTTAGGAAGGCCGCCCGCTGCAAAGACAGTGGCAATTTATTGCCAGACTCATGGGAATTCGGTGCACGGTGGTTGAAAAACCAACTTCCTTTTAGTTATTTAGGGGTCGAGAAATCTTTTGGGGGGGGGGAAAGCCTCTTCAGGGGGAAAAGAAGAAATGCAGTGCGCGCCTTGAATGGAGAGAAGCGCCATAGTTAGGGTTAAAACATCAACTCTGGGAGCTTTGACTGGGGGAAATACAAAGGAGAGGCGCTCTTGATGGGTGGCGCTACCATCTTTGTGTGGTGGGATATTAACCTTTGGCTGCGGCAGGATGGCCACTGGTAGCCTGCATTCAGATATTGTGTGATGGCCCTCTGTTCACTATGGGTACGACCATTGTCTTAGTTCCTCCTTGTTGTTTTACTTTATTTCATTTTAAATAAAATGCATGGGATGTAGGTAGGTCGAACAACGACCCTCTGTCCGTGAGGGATACAAAGGCGATCCTGTCACATCTTTTGCTTAAAGAAAAACTGCAGTATAAGCTTGTTTTCCTACGCCTGGTCTGTATGCTGTGAAGTTATATCTTTTCAGTTTAAACCCAGCATGTCGCAGTACATGTGTTTCCCGTATACCCCCTTTTTATGCTTGGGAGTCACTTGAGAGTGCAGACCCTTTTGGAAGTGTCCAGCTGGTTTTTCCGTCGTGTGCCTAGCGTTCCCATAACGCCCCTTTTTATACTTGAAGATATATAAATATTTTATACATGCCTTGAGATCCAGTAAGGAGCTAGATCTCCGATTTCGATCTGGCCGTATTTTTTTTGCAGAGTGGTGAATGCAGAGGTAGATTACCAATGCTCACGGTGATTTCCTGGTTCATTTTTCTCTTCACAATTTTAAATGAGCCTCTACTTCATTTAGGTTAGTGGACAGCGACGTCCGGCTCTTCTTAAAGATAATAAATATTTGGAGAGAGTTAAATGTTTTACTAATTTATGCATACTACTTGGAGAAAAATCGAATTGGATGGGTTACTGTACCCAGGTTTGGACAGCGACCTCTGGCTGTTCTTAAACAAAATAAATAGAGAGAATTAAATGTTTTACTAATTTATGCATACTACCTGGAGAAAAATTGAATTGGATGGGTTACTGTACCCAGGTTTGGACAGCGACCTCTAGCTGTTCTTAAACAAAATAAATAGAGAGAATTAAATGTTTTACTAATTTATGCATACTACCTCGAGAAAAATCGAATTGGATGGGTTACTGTACCCAGGTTTGGACAACGACCTCTGGCTGTTCTTAAACAAAATAAATAGAGAGAATTAAATGTTTTACTAATTTATGCATACTACGTGGAGAAAAATCGAATTGGACGGGTTACTGTACCTAGGTTTGGACAGCGACCACTGGCTATTCTTAAAACATATTAAATATGTGGAGGGAAGTAAATGTTTTATAAATTATACAACCTGGAGAGAAAATCAATTGGACGGGTCATTGCATCCGAGTTTAAGGCACAAAAGAGACATTGTTTATGTTTGACATACGAATTTAAAAGTATTATGTCCTTAGATATTATTTCATGAACATGTTAAAGATGAAGAGGTGTAGCGCTCCATGTAGAATCCTTGTAGATTTGAATTTTCTAAGAAACACTCCCGAAGTGGGATCCAGTGAGGTTCTATAGAAATGAATGGCAACATTCGTGTTGTGGATTGTAACCTTTTAAATTAAATGAAGTCACAGGCTTGTGACACCCTTTGGTGGACATAACCCCAAGGTTGGGGTGAACCACGTACATTGTTGTTGGTCTCTTGTTCATGTGTCGGATGTCTCCTATTCATATGTTTGAATATTCTACTTTCTTTGCATTATTTCATGATGTTGTTCTACAGCCTTGTTCATGTTTTATTCTGTGGCTTTATTTTACTACTGAAGATAATCATTAAAGTTGTCCACACTTAGCATTGGATTAATTGCATTGATAATGATAACGCTACCTTTTAATTGGTGTTATGTGGTTAAATAGTTTATGTTAAATAATGTATTATGTGCTCTCCACCCAGTAAGACTTAATGCTGTTGAGTGGAATAACTTATTATGAGGAAGGTCTTAGATAGAGAATGATCTCCACATCTTGCCGGCCTTTTATGTGAGTCACAGAATTGCATATGCCAAATGTGATAAGAGAAAGAAAAAAACACTCCTCATTTTTCATACCTAATGGCGTTAAGGTACAGGGGTACATTATAGGGCCTTCTCCCTCAAAACTCCTGGTCCCCTCCTCAATACATCAAGAATGTTTATAACTCAGCAAATTCATGTGATAGATGGCACAACGATCTTTTTTTTTTCCCCGCTAAGATACATAACCCTTTGTAGTTATTTTACCCCTCCCTCTTACCTACCAAAGAGCCTAGGGTGCACTGACCCTTTGAAAGTTTTGCAGAAAAAATTAAGGTATTGGCAGCACTTCATGTTGCGAGAATAATTCCCAAATTTTAGGACAGTAATTCTGTCACACATACTTGGGAGGTGGTCTTCCATAAAAAGTTGCCGTAAAGAAATTTAATCCAAGGCATGTGACCTGCCCAACGAGCAATTCCATTAAGGTACAACGGAATAAAATATTCCTTTAATTGATGTACGTATGAGTGTCTTATGAAGGAATTAATCCATTATTCAAACTTTATAATAATTATACATGTCTTTTAAACAAAGACTTAATGTCTAAAAAGGAAATGAATTCCTCATTTAGATTCTAAAGGAAAAAAATAACCCTTAGGATCTAGTGTATCATTCCATGATAGATTTCATTATTAATCCATCATTTCTCTTTTCTCATGATGGACTTTTTAATTATTGATTAATCATGCCCTTTTTGCAAAAGGACTCTAAATCCATTAAATTTAATTAATTACTTTATATATATGTAGGTTTTTTTTCAATCAGTGTCTTTTAAGACTGAAATCTATCGTTTCCTTCCTCATAAGGACAGTCCATGTACTTTAATGTACCACTTTTTTTCCATCGAGGAATTGTCTTTTTCCATGACTTCCTTTCCTCTTAGGATGTCACCTAAGTTGTTAAAGGAAATTTGTTATATTTTCTTGTATTTACTTAGGTATGTCAAGCATAACTCCCTCTTTCTCTTAGATTCAGATATTAATCTAGACATGAGATATGCTAGCGCCGTTATCTCTCTTATGGATTCTTTAATCATTTGTTCTTATTGTCTTTATGCTCCCTAGGTTTTAATTATATAGGTTGCAAGATTTGTTTCGGGAGGGACCTTGGCCTTGAGCTCCTCACCCGGAGACAAATACAATAACACTTGAATTTACAAAATATCTAGTGTTCTCTTGAGAGGGTTGGTACATCCTCTACCCATTAAAATAACACCGTCCTCGGTATTCTTATGTTGAAGCATTTTCTTGCTTCCATTCTGTTGCTTTCTTGTTCTCGTCCTTCATAATGATCCCTTGCGATCTTTCCGTATATTCTCGAGTTTCTATTGTTCATAAATCTACAGTTTTCCTGCAGCAAATTTGGGTCTAGCCCAATTTTTATGCAGTACATCAGGTACAAAATAACAATACAATTTAAATATCAGCCATAGACTCTTTTGCATTGTAACCATCTACAATTTTCTAGTGTTCATTGGTGCCATAATACCCAGTTATTTTCCATAATGCAATTGATACATCAATAAAACATGACTACTAGCATTAACATTGAGACAATGTAGAAATTCGATTATAAAATTTTCATAATCCACAGTGGCTCCAATAAACCTGTCAGTTCTATCTGTCGATCAATCAACATATTACCTCATAGGTACAAGTTTACCTAGAATGCACATACCTTTTACCACATTGTTCTTTTCTTGGGATGTCCTCCATCACAGCACACCAAGTGCCAACAATACTCCAAGTACCAATTCAAGCCACCCAACACAAGGACGATACCAACCCTTCGTGTATCTCCTTCTGTGCTATTGAGGGTGCTTTGTCATTATTCCATCACTCCAAGTGCTAACAGTACTTCCAGTACCAACTCAAGCTACCCAACACAAGGACGATACCTTATACCCCTCGGTAGGTGTATCTCCTTTTTGTGCTCTTCAGGGTGCTTTACCAAGCTGAGGCACTCCATTCTCACACACCCCCACAGCACCTAGAGGTTATTCTATTCACAGAGTCCCCCGACTCATGTGACAGTCCTCTAATGTGTGCGGAACGAGTCTTAACCAAATGTCTTACATCTAGGCATCCCTAGAATGCATAGTGGTCCCTTGCTAGCCCGGAGGAAAACAAGGTAGCTTTTAACCACTACCTCCATCACCACTCCCTCGTGGTGATAACTTTATACACATGAGATTTAACTCATGATAGTCCTGAAGCTTTAGCCTTTTTCATGGCCATAAATTCCCATGCCTGCAAGCACTATATGGGTGTTAGTTTATCATATTGTGGATAACCCAAAATAGTCAATTATCATAGTTTCCTAGTTTGCATTCATTCATGAATTATGTAACCTTGTAAACCATACAGAAAGTTATTCCTTACTCTTTGAGCGCAACTTACATACGGAGGAAGATTATATACCATAATGCATGTCAATTGTAGCAATTGTCATAATATCGGTAAAGCATGTAAGGTTAGTATGTAGACATCATCCATAGTTAGTTTATGAATCAACCAGATTCTACAAATTTATTTCTTGTAATGATACAACAAACTGACCAATAAAATATTGGTGCATATCTAAAGATACATTAGAAACATAACAATTCATTATAATATCATCAGCTTCTTAATGCATAACCTAAATAGACTGATTATTAAACTTACATGCTATGCAAAGTCAAGGTAGAGATATTGTTATTCATTAAATCGTTTTAATGAACCTACCATATAGCCAGACTCATGGTTGATATATGATTTAAGATCCCAATAAATATAACCTTTATACCATCTTCTTCACTGTAGCAAAGACTTGCCCTTCCTTTATTCAGGGAGTTTACCCAACATAGATAATAAAGCAATAGATGCCTAAAAGGTAAGGACTCTAAGCTCTAATCCATAGTAACTAAACAATATGCAATTCTAAGAAAACATTTAATGCTGAATAAATAATTACCTGCAACGCACAGTACTTAAATCAATTCCATACTAACTAAATAATACTCAATTCCAGACCCATTTAATGAAACGGTTGCCGCTCAAATAAATAATTACCTGCAATGCACAGACGTCGTAAATAGATAATAAATAGATAAATATATCTTCTATATTGCAAACCATGATCAAACTAATAACATAAGTTATAATCCTTGCTAACATCAATATCACAAGATTCTCTTCACCATATAAGGTATGGCATTTTGTGGTCATTGTGTTTGTTATTTTCAAATGACAATCCCGGTACTAAGTGAACACCGTAATAATGCAATTATATACATACTATACAATAATAATTCCTACATATTATTCCGTATTTAAATCAGAATTTCCAAAATATTTAGTAGCATCAATCTACCGAACCGAAATTTATGATACAACATTTCTTCTTCACATCTATGTACAAATCAATGCTTTTAGATCTATACAAGTATTTCAAGGCATTTATGAGCATAATTTTACCAAGCCCAAGTGTATGATGGAACATGTCTTCTTCGGATCCATACCTGAACCAACACAGTCATTGGTTCATACCTGAACAAACACAGTCATTGGTTCTAGATATATTGCGACTCTACAAATTTCGAACAATAGCTAATTATCTCTAATTTTTCAATGAATGCACTGGACCTTATGGTTTGTCAAAATGCTTATTAAGTTTCTACATTGGACAAATGCAACACCGGATCAATGTATTCAGACCCTACCCTTTCAGAAGAGTCTTACGACTTCATCACAGACAATGCATACACAGAACTATACTTGGTAAAACTTTTATATGCAATTTGTACATTGGTTAGCCTAGACAAGGGTTGGTTCCTAGAAAGAAAAAAAAAGGAATGAAATGCACCCCTTGGAAACCTTCCAGATTTGCAAATTGAAAAGAGTAAATAAGAAATACTTGACTGAAACCAAACTCACAATAAGTATTGACTCCTCCTAAAACACATCTGTGGTTTATTCATAACACTCCGAATTGCAGACAATAAAACGATTTGCATAGAACATGATTTATGCATATATTCATGCCTACTTGTAACATATAAATCGCAGTCATTATCTCTGGCTATAATTTAAAACACAGAGTTTAAAAGGCACATCCACACACACTATAATTTACAGATTGAAATGTTATATGCAAACAACTCTACACAACCAATATGCTCAATGTTCAGATCTGTACACATTTAACCTACATCAATCAAAGATTTAGATCCAAGAATGGAAATGTAAACAAGTTCAGATCTATTAAATACCAGGTATGCTTTTTACCCTTCCATCAATCGCTGGCTATGGAAAACGACTGCAATTGGAAACAAATTTAGATCTATGAGGCATATAGTTATCAAGCTTACATCTATTATAAACCAGGTATTTTTACCTCAATCGCTAGCTATGGATAGCGATTGAAAATTTGCAAACAATAACCATAGTTGTCCTGTTCCTAGTTTGAAATGAGCAGATATATAATATTCAAATCCTAATCTGATCATAAGACAACAGGCATAAGCTATGAACATAAAATTGCAGCCAACTCCAAATATTTAATGAAAACGTAGGCAAGGAATATTCATTTCAGATAATTAGGCTCGAAACCAAGCACAAACAATATCCCAGACCTTTGATGAATATGCATCCATGGGGGATTTATTCCAGGCCTTCAAGATAAATAACAGCATAA
>LPNX010162597.1:7901-118881 GCA_001517045.1 Pseudotsuga menziesii
AATTATGAATAGTTCGGTAGATTTTAATGTAGGAAAATGTATAGTAGGGCTAACAATTCCTAGCTTTAAGCCGAAATAGTGAATGACACTTTGTATAAATAAAGCAGCTCACTACTCATTTAAAAAAAACAACGAATACTGATCACGAAAACATGATGACGTAGAAAACTCCAAACAAAAATATGTTGGGATAGAAAAGCCAGGAGACAGAGAAGCTAAACAAAATTATGACGACATAGATAAGTGCGTACTTAAGAGAAAATGAGAGGCCACAAAATACAAAATCCATATAACAAGACTTATATGCTTTGCGTTGTCAGCTAAGTGTATGTCGTCAAAAGCAGTATTGAACTCTGGTCAAAGTAGTAGAAACATTTCAAAACAAGATAACACTACAGCCTGAGCATTTGACGAAACTGTAACCTGCATCATGTGAAAACTAGATTCAACAAATGGCAGGACAAAAAAGTGGATGTTTATTATTTGTAAATATAATAGCCGAAAACCAGAATTGCAACAAATCCTAAAATTTTTAGGAAACAAACAATTGTTCATGAGCTGTTCAAAACAGAAAGCTGCCAAAAAATTGTAAGCGCAGTTGTTTTTAAAGCTTTAAACGATAAGAAACATTTCAGCTAGGCCATAGACTTGGCATATTTATATCATAATAAGACAGTAGATAGACATAAGTTTTAAACAGTGTACTGTTTTTGATATCAAACACAAAGTAACTGTTCAAGAGGCAGACTAGCTTTAAGCAAAAAAGATATGTTTACTGTCAGTAAACATATTAGCCAAAAAGCAAAGCTATAACACAGTAAAAACAAGGGTGAACCAAACAAGTACTGTGCCAGAGAACCTCCGTAGGTAAGCAGGAAATGAACTAAACATAACTTCAAAGTATTCCAAAATGGAAATCCCACAATAGAATTGGGGTTTAAGCAGTTAAGATCACGCTGTATCAACTCTTGGAGCCATAGTACTTCTGTGCATCTTTTTAAAAGAAACTAGTTTCAAATTCAAGAACTGAACTATTTTTTCTTTAAGCAAACAAAACATGGGCGGAAATTAGTATTTGTTTAGGATAAATGAAACTTCAGCTGGAAAGCTTTTCATTGTTGTAGCTGCTGACCATTATAGTTCCTAAAAAAATTAGACAAAAAAAGTTATTTTTGCAGGTTTGATACATGTTTAAAACAAATAGAAATTGCTAAGATGCAATAGCATTAGTTGAAATGAATAAGACTATAGCAAGTCCTTAAAAAAAAGAAACATATGAACTATATAGCAAATAGCAGTCTAGAAACATTTGAACAATAATTGACTAACATACCTTTTGTAATGTGTTATATTCTATTTGCATCAGCATGTTAAACAGATCTCATTCGATAAGTTGTCCCCTTAAGTCAACAATGACACCGTCTTGGTCAAGTACAAAGACTCCTTCAAAGGAGAAGTCACGTATTAAGTATATCATAACAGATTTGTCTATTAAGTAGTCCTCATACAATAAATCTGTCAAAGCCGGGAGGACTGTCTTCGGGAGATCAGATTTCAAAGTACACGGTACTTTTGCACCTTCGGTGTTGATTATATTGCATTTCAATCGGTGTGAATAGATAAAATTTGTCTCAACTTCACACTTACTACAGTATAACATTTTTACTTGTATTGATCCAAAAAATTTTGCTGGCAAGTTGCAGTTTAGACATATTGGATGAAAAGGATTTGAATATGCACTTGATGCAAACAGTTTTCCCTGAACCTATTTCACATTTTTCAATTCGATTAGAAGTTGAAATTTTTCAAAAGATGAAAAATGCGTAACATAGCTTATTGAGAAATAGTTCTAACGTGTTACCTTTCTTGTAGACTGAAGCAAGGTTTGTAGATCAATCAATGCCTTTTTTGATCGTAGTGCTGTTATGAACGTTGATTGACCAATGCGTAGTATATTAGCTTGTGCTTCCTTCCGTCTGACCAGATTTCTAAATAAACAGATTGGATAATCTCTCTTTGACACTTTGTCTTCAATATAGGAAGAATTAGATGCAAATGTCGGAAACAGTTACAGCTGTATTTCAAGAAAGCAAGTATATTATTTTATAATTTGACGAAAAGAAACAGAATATTTTGCAAGCTAAATCCATAGATGCAAATTTGCTTACAGTTGCTTTGTCGAATTGTGAGTTCCCATCCTTTATCTCTAGCATATATTGCATTCCTGATCTCTTTGTACCAGTCACAATTGCGGCTATTGTTCCAACTGCATATGGCTCTACTGTTTGCAGAATCCTTTTTATCGTTGTATTTGGTATGAAAGTATATTCTTGACAAAATAGTCCTATGTTTTCTATCGTAGTTTGCTCATCTACTAGTAAAATGCACTCTGATTCACCGTGATCGTAATCGGTTTTTGCTACAATTTTAAAGGTCTTTATGCATATCGCTTTTCCTAGAACTATTTTTTCTTCATGTTGTTTTATCAGATTACCACGTATATTCGGCGTGATTGTGAGTTTGCCTTTCGCATCTGTCAAGTCTGCTCGCAGAATCTCATTTGTTTTACGCAGTTTATCTAACATTGTTCTATATGTAACAATGATATTCCCGTGAAAAACATTTCCTGCTTTGCAACTTGTCAATTCTTCAATACGTATTAACATCAAGCATATTTCTTCATGCCTGCAAACTTTAAATCAGTATAAGTTGGAAAGAAAAAGATTATTGTAGAATATTGTTTTGAGATCATCTATACTAGTCTATACCTTTTGGGCTCTGTTTTAGCTATGTCTTTTCCCTGTTGTGCTTCAATCTGTCCATTGACATCAGTATTGCTACAGAAAAGACAGCAATCAAATATTGCATGGTAAGTAGAACTATAGACATTAATTGCGAAATTTAGTTATTTAAAAAGACTGTTGCAAAAAAAATGCAATCGAGACAATTGTTATAAAACTTCGTCTCAATGCAGGTCTGAAACTTATTGAACATTCCCATCCACCTATCCGGCTGAGTTCCATAGCTGTCAAGCAGAGTTTTAAATGTATTCATAATCCTAAACTCACAAGAACTAACTTGTGCTACACTTTCAACAGTTACCATATACATTCGTACATGTGGAAGGAAATCAATTGTTCCAAATTCCTCATAAAGTATAGTAATTCTAAATTTAAAAAAAGAAATCTAAAACCAAAATTGACCTATATTAAAATAAACATAGGCAATTAAAAAAAACTGCCATTTTGTTAATTGATACAACTATTGCAGACAAGAGTCCAGGTGTGCGAACTGTCAAGTGGCTAGTTATCAAACTTGTAAGAGCATGAAAGTCTAGGCTTTTTCATCATAGTCAAATGTCATCTCACAGTCAAGAACAGAGACTGCACGCCGTAGCTGTACAGAAAATCAGTAAGTTTGCTTGCAATGAAAAGGTTATGTCCCATTGAGTTTTGTAAAGTCTTGGAATCCGTTGATTCTGCTCCGTCTTAGTAGGGTCAGTTGTGGAAGTGTCATCCCCGTGCAAAGTATGTTGATGAAGCCATGTATTAAAGAACTTGTCGGGGTGTCTGATCACATTCAAGTTCAATTGTTAGTCGGAGAGCTAGATCGTAACAAATGTAAAGCTTTGTATTAAATTAAAAAGATTGCATTATTAAAATAGACAAACAAGGAGTATTAATAAGAAGATAGTTGCTGGTGTTATTTAAAGTAATCTGTCTATTTGAAAGGGGTTTAAAGCAAGATGTTTTAAAAGAAGAAGAAACATCATTAATTAAAGCAATAGAACAGTTAAGTTAAAAGCAAACCTGTCTTATTAGAAACAGACGCAGCACAGTATTATTATGGAGGCATTGAGGTTAAAAAAGAAAGCCCACTATATTTGAGGCATTAGAAAAGAAGAAAATTAGAAAAGAACAGTCAGAAGAAACAGGTTTGAATGCACAAATTTGAGAAGACGAAGGCATAATCGAGTATTTCAGCTATGGCAAAACTGCTTTAACAACTAAAAATAAACTATTGTGATTTTCAAGTCGGATGTAGCAATTAACAATAATATTTCCGTCAAAAACATTTCATGTTTCTGCAACTAGTCAATTGTTCAATACTTATTGACATGAAGCATATTTGTTGATGCCTGTAAATTTTAAATCAGTATAAGTTGGAAAAAGATTATTGTAAAATAATATTTTCTGAAAAAATATACCGTTCTATACCTTTTGGCATCTGTTTTAACTAGCTCCTTTTCCTGTTGTTCTTTGACCTGTCTTTTGATGTTGCTATCCCTACAGAAAAGATTTTTTTAAATTAGAGTAAATCGTATTCAATATAATGTACAACACACTAAAATGAAGAAAACAAAGTGCTAGTAGAATATTTCAGGACTTATAGCAACTAGCAGGCGCTACAGCTACTACAAAAGATCAGAGAGCTTAAAAGGAGAGCCCATAAGAAAAAAAAAACGGTGATTTTGTTAATTGTTACAACTATTGCAGAGAAGTCTAGAAGCACAGGAACTGTGAACTGGTAGCTGAGAAAAGTTGCAGGAGCATGAAACCATAGGTTGTTTCATCACTGTCAAATGTTATGTCATAGTCAAGATCAGACACTGCACACCATGGCTGTACAGAAAATTGGTGAATTTACTTTGTATGCAAAGGTTATGTGTCATTGGCTTTTGTAAAGTCTTGGAATGCATTGATTCCACACCCTCTTAGCATGGGTCAACTATGGAGGTCTCATTGTTGCACAAAGTATGTCGGTGAAGCGACATATTAAAGAACTTGTCGGGACGTCTGGTCACATTCAATTTCATTGTTACGTAGAGCGCTAGTTAGTAACAAATATAAAGCTTTGCATTAAATTAGAAAATTTCTCTTATTAAAACAGAAGAAAATAGGGATGACAACGAGAAACAAGCATGCTGAGAACAAAAAGAAACTATTTGATAATACTCACAGTTTTTCTGTTGCATCTCCTATGTCTTTTTCCTGTTCTGGTTTACTCTGTTTTTTCATGCTACTGTTCAAACAAAGATATATTAGATTATAGCAAAGCATCAATAATATAAATATGTAGACAAATAAAACTACTAACAAAAAGCTTTATAATAAATTGTCTATTCAAGAAGAGCTCACGATTTATTTATTTTACTTGTAATAGTCAGAATGCATAAATTTGAGAAAACAAAGTGATAGTGGAATATTTGAGGTGCGGTAAAACTGTTTTAACAATTAAACATAAACTACTGTGATTTTGAGGTAAAAATATAGACGTACAATTGTGCAAGTCTCATCTAGAAACACAATGATGGACAGAAACCTTCTGATCATATTTGATAATACTCACATTTTTTCCTTTGTTTCTACCATTGTTTTTTCCTGTTCCGCCTTTCTTTTCATGTTCCTATTGCAATAAATATCTATTTGATTAGACTAAGAGATGAATAATATAAATATATGAAAAGAGAAAATCAATAACAAGAATATTTATAAACACTAACTAGGAAAAAAAATCTATGTCTACCTAGTTTTCTAGGATACTGATTATTTGCTACAATGAACAATTGAAATTGTCAAAGACTTAGTAACTGCAAAAGTGTCACAGTTTTTCTGATGTCTCTATTGTTCCTTTATGCTAGTTTGCTTTACTGTGTTTGCTCATGTATCTGTTCAAACAAAGATTTATTAGATTATAGTAATTGACCATTAATACAAATATATAGAAGAATAAAATCAATAACAAGAAGCTTTCTAAATGCAAATTAAAAAAAAATATCTATCTGAATATAGTTTAACTAGTTTACTAGGCTGCTAGTCTATGTTCCAATAAATATCATTGGATACTTCAAGCAAGATAGAAGATGAACATTCATTGAGGAAGCCAAGGACAAAGTGCACCGGAAAATTCTTTGTTGTTTGAAAATAGATAAGTTGAACAAAATACTATATGGTTATAAATAATATGACAGCAAAGAGAACTTTACCTTCAATGTTTTCTCGGAATAGATTCAATTCAGCATAAACAATGCATCCTGCTAACTCATGTTGTTGTCAATACTAATAGCAACATTAAGTCAAGATTGATAATGGTTGCTATGAAAATAGCTATAAACATTGAATATGCTACTGTGTTATTTATTTTTGTATAACTTTAATCTAAATTTTATAGAAGATGTACTAGAAGATGCAATATGTCATGGTCAGTCCAATATGCATCTGACATTTGGACTTCACAATGTTGAGTTTGCATATTTGTCCAAATGTGATCAATAACATTCTTTCCTTTTTGTAAAAGACTATTTGTTATTTCTTGCATATGTAACGATTGCATGAATTGTTGTAGGACTTTGCTATTATCATTGCTTGCATGGATATTGACATTGAAATCACCAACTATCAGAACAATGCTGTCCTTTTCTACTAGTTCCATGCTTGCGAATGCAATTGTATCAATTATTGATGCAATAGAGGCAAATGGTGCAGCATAGATATTGAATATCCAGATACTCTGTTGAACATGTACAGTTGTTGCAACTAGTTCAACTTTGTCATCCGAATAGTTTTTTGTTTTCTTTATCTCTATAGATTTGTCTACACAAGTAAGAACACCATGAACAAAATGTGCTATGTTGAAATTGAACTTGTTTAATTCAATAGCTTGCGGTGCATAATCTAAATAAGTTTCCTGGAAGCAAATAATCATGCTTTCCATCAAATCTTCATCATGTACAATGTCATCAAGATGTTTGTGGAAGCTCCGTGTATTCAATGTATAAATTGACAAAATATTTTCCAAGCACACTGGTTTCTCTATATGAGTTGTTGTCCATAGCGAATTTGTTTCTAGACGAACCATTTCATCTGATACTTTCTTTGTCACATGGAAATTCTTTTGTGACAATTGCTTTAATAAGAATAATGAGTCAATGGTTTTCACTCTTGATAATGCTGTGTACACAAGGCCATGTCTTGTAACTCCAATTGGGTCAAATGCAAGTCCATTTAGGGTAAGTCCTTGTGTTCTATGTATTGTTCGAGCGCATTCTAGTTGTATTGGAAACTGCTTTCGAATAGTGACTTGAGATTTGTTTCTAGTAATTGAATTTGGCTTTGCAATTTGTAGTATTGGTGTCCAAGTCAATTGAACATCTTTGTCATATAGCTGCGAATATGTATTTCTTTGTTCTTTTCCAATTGTTGCATCTATAAAGTCTATCTAGATGATATCTATATCTTTGGTTTTTCTTGTATATTTTTTGAACACTCCATCAGCGCCATTAACTAGACCGTCTTCTATATTGTAATTCCCTGCACATAATTCAACTAACATATTTTGCTTTACTAGTATTTTGATTGGTAGTGCTATTGTTTTTTCATAGTAGGACAATGTGTCTTGATATTTTTCAACCTCATCAATAGCTTCAAGGATTACCAGTTGTCCATTGACTACTGAGAGCATGCGATCATTATGTTCATTAACATCTTTGTTTCTATAAAAAAGGTATGGAAACAATGGATCTATTGGTGCTGCTCTATAACAATGAGCATTGATGTATTCGATGTCTTCGTCTGATTGTTTGTTCAGTCTCATTTTGTTCAAGATTCTAATGAAATCTATGTTTTTTTTACGCATTGTTATATGCAATTCATAGCATTTGACTTCATCTTGCCAAAATGAGTACGACGTTTTATGATTGTTAATAGTTGGTTCTTCAAAGATAAATGAGTCTTTAATCGGTTGTGCTTGATACAAGTCTCCACAAAATATTATATCAATACCACCAAAGTAACATGTTTATGTATGCTTTATTTGCCGTAACCGCTTGTCAATTTCATATAAGAATGTTGCTCCTATCAAAGATGCTTCATCAACAAGAAGTACACGAAGTTGTTGAAAGTGTTTTGTTAATGTGTCTAATTTTTCACTACTCAATGGAAAATAGTTTGATTTGTTGAAAGGCATATAAAATGCAGAGTGTAGTGTGACACCTCTTGCATTAAATGCTTCCTTTCCTGTATAAGCAGTTATGAGTCCTTTCAATTGTAGTGGATCATAGTCCATTTCAGCATTGTAGTAACAAACCAATGACTGGAATATTGCTTTACCAGTAAACGTTTTTCCAGTTCCTGCACCTCCTGTCAAAAATAAGTGTATCGGTTTATTAGGATCACATTTCTTCTTTCTTAGAATATCTTTTACTATTCTTGCTTGTTCTTGGTTTAACTGCCTCCTAATAGCAAAGAATTCTTTATTTTCCTATATATTCGGTTGTTTTACAATGTGGTAAGGTCTGCTTTTGTCTAATTTTATATTCTTTTTGCTTTGAAAGTGTTGCAAGTCAGCATCAAAGTTGTATTCTTGACAGCTATTTAGTGAAGTTGGATAAACACATTTTGTAGATTCTTCATTTAGCTCAGATATTTGTATCTTGAATAATTGTTCTTCTTTTGTTTCAATTTGATTTGTTGCACATTCAAAGTCACCCCAAGTTGCATTAGTTTCATAGACAAAGTTTTTCTCATTATAGTGTATGATCCCTATTAGCAAATTGTACGCATGCTCCCATGTGGAGTATGCTTCCTTGAAAGTCTGTTCATCTTGTCGATATGGAACATATAACATTAGTTTCTCTCGATAGTAATTGTCAAGATCTTTGTGCTTGTTATACTTTATAAATCTAATAATATATGGCTTCTTACTATTTGCACGTTTTCTGCCTTTTCTTGTATAGCTTGATGCAAATTCTGCCAAGCATATGCTCTCAATAGCTTTGGGACGAAGTATGTAGTAATCAATGATTGATGAACACATTATGTCTTCAGAATCATCTGGTTCACGTTCTAGCTCCTTTTGTTTTTTTAGCACGAATGCTCGATGTTCTATTGGTGAAGTGTTTACAAATATACAATTTCTTGAGCTAGTATTAAGTGGTAATGGCAATATAATGTGGACAGCTTGTTGTGCTAACATTTGTTGCATATTTACTAATGCTTTTCCAAGCTTGCTAATTGTTTTGATGACACTAACATCTGATTTTGTATGCTCTTCTCGTATTCGTTTAAAGGTCGATGTAATTGTTCTATCGAATTTTGTCATGTAGGAACTACAATACATTGCTGTTGCAAATGAGTCTACTATGAACTGGGAATCTGTATTTGCATTCCATATATTTGCAATGTGACGTGAAAATCTATTCGTCCAAGTCTCGGATGGTCGTCTTTCTAATAACACAGTTGTTCGATTTAAGCTACATTGTATTGCATGAATATACTCATCATTTGTTAGACCTAAATCCTTTAGAAAATCGTCAAATGTATATGTATTATCATACTTAGAATTCTGGATTGTCCCAAATATCAAATTTGCATTTTCTTTTGTTTTCTCGTTGTCATATTCTAAAGGTTTAAGTATTCTTGTCTTTTTCATTGGCGGTTGCGGGAAATTAAACCTACAATGCATTTTCTTTCTCTTGCTACATGATTTTGTATGATGATGATGATGCAATGTCCTCAAGCAATCAGCAATTGATGTTGAATCACAATTCAAGTACTTATCAATGAAGTCCTCAATTTCTTGATCGGCATTTTTTCCATATATTGGTGCATCTTTTACCCATAGTAATGCATGGTCATGTTCACTTCCTCTATTTTGAAATTCAGTGACCAAAAAGAAGTCTTGGATATCTCCATAGTACTTGTTGTCATGAAGTATCAAACTTCATAGAGCACATATTCTATTTCTATAGTAACGAGCACATGTTACTGGGTCATTTCTTATCAATGAGTCAATTTCATCGTTTTCTATTTCATTTTCAACAATTGTCTTACTCCGATTTCTTATTTCCTTTAATGCATTGACTAATGGATCCCAACGATTCTCTGCACTGCTAAGAGATATGAAGAAAGTAGGGGGTCCTACTTGTTGTATCATTGCATATAGCTTCTTACGTAATTGTTCAAGATAGTCTGGAGATGTACGAATTGCTTTTAGATCCCTGTATCCGATGTCTGATTTTAAAATATTTTCCAAGTTTGGTTTCTTCTTGACATCTTTTGCCATTAACTTCCTTCCTTTTAGTTGTCCTTTTCTTATTCTAACACATATACTATTAAATACTTGTTTAACAATAATGCGCACTGCTTTGTAGAATAGATTTGTTGTATGATAAGCAAAATCATGTTCTTTATGCAATACTTCCCATTTTGCAATCTTTTGATATGAAAGGTTGTTTGTCATGTCTTTTGGTCGTTTCTCACCAAAGAACAATGTAGGGAAGCTCATTTCTTCTGAGTATTTATCTTGGAAAATTCCTAATGGAAGATAGCCCTCACCAGGAGCAATGCTTATTTGGTTGTTTTGAAGGTCAAATATGTTGTATGTATCAGTGAATCCATGCAATAGTGTCTTTGTAACAACATCTTCATTTCTCTCTAGTATGTCTTCATCAATGTTATTGCCATTGAACTCTTCATTTTCAAGATATGTTTGACTTTCATATGCTTCCTTGTTTTCATTGAATATTTTCTCCCATCGCTCAGTTATTTTAATATTCTCCAATTTGTAAAGTGTGGTTCTGCACAATCGTCTCAAAGCTTTTATGACTCTATGAGGACGAGTACGCCCAATAGCATAAGCATTTTTTAACCTTAGGCTCTTTTTTATTGCTATTGCAATTGTACTAATCTCATTTATATCACGGGGAAAAGCATGTTGAATCCTAGAAATGCCGGTTGGAACATTGATGACTCCACCAGTAAGTCCAAGTTGTGGCTTTTTAAATCTTTGTCCAAGTTCCCTTATTTGTAGGAACGGAAATCTCAATGCTATCAATCTTTCTTCAAGCTCATTCAATTCCTTCACAATTCTTATAGGCTTATTTCGCTTAAATTTTTTCTCAACAGTAAAGTTAGCATCTACATCATTCTTTAATGCTTTTTTGCAAGTTTTGCAAATGTATATATTACTATGAAGATTTGTTGGAATTTTTGTTGATTTTTTTCTTTTTCTTTGATGCAATTCTCTTTGTTGATATTTTTCTTTGATTGGTATAACATCTTTTCTAAACAACGTTTGCTCACATGTTATGCAATCAAATATAGGCACATCTGCAATTTGTCTATGGAATTTTTTTTCTGCAATAGTAAATGTTTCCTTGCAACTATCGTTTTCTTCTTGAACCACAGTAGACTCTATATTTTTTCACTTCTTTGTTGACCTTTGTAAGCCATACCTATTTGTCTTTATGTCTTCATTAATTCTATCGCATGGTTTTTATTCAAAAGCTTTGTTTCTAATTATACTTTTGATATTACGTAAAGATGGGCTTCTTTGACTCTGATTTTCCAAAAATAGTTTTTGCAAGCAACTTTCAGCATCTATATTTTTCGGCATATGTAATTTCTGAACTTTGTTTTCTTCAATATTAGAATGTTTAAAGGCTTTTTTTCTACTTAGAGTTTTCATAGTATGTAGGGATAGCTTTCCTTGTCTATTGTTTTCCAAAGATACTTTTTGCAATGAACTTTCACCATCCATATTTCTCGGCATATTAAATTTCTGAACTTTGGATTGTTCAATATTAGAACAACCATCTATCTTGTTTTTGGATAGCAATGGTTCAAAATGTCCAGCAAGTGGATTCTTGTCATGGAACAATATGTCATATCTATCTGTAGACAATGTTGAGTTGAAGTGAAAATAGCTCTTGCCTTGACTTTTTGACCAAATTTTTATCGATCTTCTCAACCAATTTGATGCCCAGTGTACACAGAAAATGTCGCCCCATAACCCTCTATCCTCTGGCAATATGTCAATTACTGCTGATTTGCACATTTTATCCAAATAGATTTCTGGGTCATTAACATTGTGCATTTCTATCAATGAATTATTGTTCAGTTCAAGTTCATAAGATCTGATTGCTTCCTCGTCCTGTTTTTCCAAACAAGCTCTAAAGTGTTCTATAATACCCTCTCTAATTTATGTTGCTGTGTATCTAAAATCCAATAGCACTTGCAATGCATTGAATAAGCAATCGCCAACAGCATATGCAAAATTTTGTAAACGAAACAAACCATGCATTTGCAATACATTGTCAATGTTGACCACTGAGTATGTATTTTCTAGTTCCCTTTTGCATTTTTTCTCTAAGTGAACAATCTCATCATCAGAACCCTTCATTATATCTAGCACATGTAAAACAGTCTAACCAATAATGAAAGATAAACACTATACAACTTTGTACAAAGTTGCATATCCATAGGACTTGTCTGAATGCTTTGAATAAATGATACTTTTGCACCTATGGATCACAGTGTAATGTAAAAGTTATTCGTCTACTAAAATAAATGCAAACTAAGTTAAGTTTTTTCATAAAAAAATATTTACTATCAACTATAATTACACCGAAAAAAAAAAGATCCAAAACATCTATGTATAAAATAGCTAGCCTAGAGATGATATTTAACATATAATTCAAAAAACACAGCCTGGTGAAGCAAATGCAAAGTAACTAGATTACACCATCACATGCAATATTTATTTCATTCCAGCACAGCGAACAATGAAAGCATACGCAACAACTATCCAGCTTAGAATTGGGACCTCGGAATTGGGTAAACTGTGCAAGGTATTTGTTGTTTATATCTCAAAACTATCTCTGCTGCAATAGTTGAGCCGAACAGAATTGAATGCTTACTCTTGTCCTGACAAGCTGACAGAGCTTTAGAGGTTAGAATAGCTTGCAGAGTGACATTTAGGCCCAGCAATTGACGCGGCGTAGATAATAGTTTGTTTACATTATTTTTTAGTTTCATTAATTCCTGCATTGTTAAACCAATGTTAACAATTCCTTAATATTTTATGATATATTTGTTATAGTTTTGAAGTTGTAGCACTGTTGCATGCTTTGTTTCTAGCTCGTTCTCCATTCTCTGTATTTTTATTTACTTGTATATTCGGATTATTGTAAGAAAGTCGCAAGTCACGTGTCTCTGTGGATTGCTCAGCCCTATGATGCCATCTACAGCTGCGATTTCTTCGAGCTCATATTGATAGAGACGGCCGCCCACTTTGACAGACAAGGTAAACTGCGACTGAGAAAGCTTTAATTCTTTTTACTTGGATTATAATTGCTTTAATACTTCTGTCAATTCAAAATTTTTCTAAGTTGCTAGGTTAATAGAAATTTGTCTTTTTGTTCAAGATCAAAATGGACTGTATATGATTCCATCTCCGAGATCTTTACAAATTGTATGATGGTTCGATAAATTTCTCCTAAGGCTTTGAACATTGAATAATCTTATGTAATTTCCATCGTTTAGCTCAGTCCCTCGGCTTGAGGAGTGTCTTCAGATTTTCAAAGCCATAATGATTTTTAATTGTATGGAACATTTTTAATACTGTATATACATATTAGTATAAAAACTAATTACTACATAATGTAGAGTTTATAAATCCCAACATACGGATGATACGCCATCGCAATAAGATCACATCACATAGATAATGGCATATGGATAATAATTTTACCAAGAATTAATGTAGATATTAGAACAGGATACAAATCAAATCTGTGACGATTGACATATTATAATCTGCTATCACATTTCTTTGTTAAAAGGGAAATCCATGTGGATATTCTATGGTGATAAAAGGAAAATCCATGTGGAATTTTTTCCATTGAGTAGAATCAGTAAAAGGCCAAATCAGAGTATATTCACCTAAATAGCTAATAGGTCAACTAATTATCGAAATGACTGTAGTTGAAATTGGTGATTATTCCAGGAAATCCCAGCCATTAATTGCTTTACATATGCAACAGGATGGAGAGATAATGAGGACAAGTGTTAAACTGCTTGGAGCTTGTTCAGGATACGATTAATAGAATATGTTATTATTGCGAGCTTTTGTGAAAATGCAATTCGACTTGAAAAGGAAAATTCCTAGCTGGAAAAAGACGAAGATGAGACATCATGAAGATTATAATGTACACTATTACATTATTATCATATGAAACTATCGACATTGAGAAATATTGAACTTAACTCTAAGTTATTAAAAACATTACGGTGCACAAAGCAAATAGTACATTATAAATATAATCTGTAAATGCTAACATTCCGTTCAATGCATGTGTTCCGATTAGTCTTCTGTTATCCTAGATTGGCCATTTTTCATTTGACTCATCGGCAGAACATCGATTCCATGCAGGATCGTAATCTGCTCTGAATTATCATGATCATTTCAGTGGAGAAATCCTAATCGACAATTTCTTTTTAAGCTTAAAAGCAATAATTCTTTTTATGTTGTCGATATTATGCAAAATGACGGATCATACATTTACTCCAAACAAAAAAGGTACGTGCATAAATCTTCTTTACATTTTCCAATTCTCATTTACTCCGAGCAAGCCAAACATGTGACATAAATCGTCTTTACCTTTTTCCAATTCTCATAAAACCCATGCTTTCTTTGAGGTGTTGGCTGGGTTGCCCTTGAGAAATAAATTAATTTTTTTTTAAATTATAAATAATTCAAATTGTTAGCACTTTATTTTCATATTCAAGGATGAGAATAAATTTATGTTAATTACAATTACAATTACAATTAAATACTACTTAATGTTTAAGGATTAAAATAAATTTATGTTAATTACAACTAGATATGATTATATTAAAACATATATATTACTATTATGGCATAGTATTAATTAGTAAATTTATATTGGTTATTAAAGTTTTATAATATATTATTAAATTTAATTAATGTTTATTAGTATAAAATTAAAGATTAATTTATATTTTATTTTGGTTGATTAAAATTTATTAATTTATTTTACAGATATTTATTTAAAGTAAAATTTAACTATTTCAATTAACATTTCTTAAGATACTAAAGTCTAATTAAATTAATGAGAGTTTATTTCAATTAACATTTCTTAGCATACTAGTTTATAATTAGAATATAATTTTTTATTACTTGAAGGCATTTCTAGAGGTTGGGCACTCTAGAGTTTCTTCGTATTTCAACAATGAATGAAAAAAACAAACTACGTGTCATTGAAATTAAATGCAAACCCACCACTTCAAAGCCCGCACGCCCTTCCCTCACCGCTTTTGAACTTGTGGTTACCTGCTTCAGGTAGTCCTGCTTGAGGGGAACAAAGAGATGGAAGGAGGACGACTTCTCCACATCATTTCACCACGTCAATCAGAGAAATGGAATTGGAAACCTGATACTAACCGAAAAAGGGTCTGCATCCATGGAGGCCCCAGAGTTGAACCCTGCACTTGTTGCTGCCAAAATATCCGACGAAATCGATACCTTCAAGGCCTGCAAATTAGTTTCTGTCGAAAACCATAATGCGAAGGACTGTCGAAAGGAGCGGGTTTGAAATCTAGAGACCAACGTCTCAACACATTTTAGCAAAGGACTGTGGGAAGAAGCAGGTTCAAATACAAATACGACTTTGCAACACATTTTAGAATAGTTCCATAAGGTCTTAGAATCTTTAAAGGCCAACGAGAAGTCAAAGCCATAGTCGTTCACTCCACGGATTCTGAAACGGCCGAGGTATGGTAATTCCTTGAGTCTTTTCTGATGTACACTGGGGGACGTTGTGTGATTTTTTATTTTAAAATTAGGGTTGAATTTGTTATTTCTTGAGCTTTGTTCACAAGTAAAACTCCCTAATCAGTTTCACTCCCAATGTAATGATTTCAGGCTGTGTTAAAGAAGTAGCTTTGGCATTACTGTACAGAGGCCTCCATCCTAGAGATATGGAGGAGATAAGCTCCTTAGAGGGTAGCGCGACTCCACTTGCAATAAGTTCCAAAACTCTTCTTGGTTTTAGAGCTTATGTGTTGGCGCATCTCAAAACCGTTTTACTTTACTTTATAAAGTCCAATTATAGGTGTAAGTTAACCTCGTAGCAAATAGATCTTTCTTTTACCACAAATATGATAAAAATCTAATACAAATTTCAAGTATGAGTAAATTTTTACCATGATCCAAGATCAATACAAAGTGGAACAATACTTTTTAGGATTTTGTACAAATCTAAAGCAATCCAAATTATCAAAATTTTACATCAATAACAAATCAAACTTTATAATTTTCCATATTCAAACAATAATAATTTTCCATATTCAAACAAAAAAATAGTCAATAGAGCTACATTGTGAGGCAGTCCTATTTTTTTCCATATTCAAACAAAAAAACAGTCAATAAAGCTACATTGTGAGACAGTCCTATTTTATTCTAAATGTTGTATTAGAAATAAAGTTCAAAAGAGAAGTTGATTACACAGTGATTAGATTTTCAACCTTGTACGAAGACCCTAAACAAAGATATAAATGCAAATATCCAAAATTGCCATTCTAAACGTACGTACTTCATCCACATGTTGCCCCATTATTTTATTCTAAACGTACGTACTACCAGCTGGGATTATGATGGAAGCAGAGTTGGGCTTACAAATTTGGATGTTAGTAGTTTCTGTTTAAAACAGCATATCTCTCTGCCTTAAAGCTAGTAGTTTCTGTTTAAAACTCATCTATCTTCGATCGAGCAGTTTCCAATAAAAATATCAGCTCCATTAAAAATAGCGAAACAGCTCTGCTAGCAAATATTGGTACATCGTACCATTGGTTCACGGATGACACATTCCATTTTCATTGCATTGGGTGTTTGATTCATATCTTCTGCCTATCATCTAGAAAAATTTATCAACATTAATCCGATCTTAAAGCAGTTTTCTGATGGAAACATACATGTTCCAGCACACAACATCGTGAGGTGTCACCATTGGGACTCGACACAGCACATCCAAGAATCACCAAGTGCATCCAGCAATATGCTTGGCTATCTGGGTGTTAATGTAGCATGGGAGACGTTGAGAGATGAGTTGGCTCGTTGAACGCTGCTTACAAGTGCCACCAACCTCACTGGCCGATGTCGCGGTGTCACTCGCATCCGGGCATAAAAGTGTTTGTTGTTGTAAATCTAAAACTTTTCATTTATAAAGAATAATTTTTTTCTTCCTATTTTGAAAGACGACTAATTGCACTATGTTTTTCCATAATGTTCAATGAAAAGCTTTCCTACATTTTCCTAATTAGAAACTCACTGCGCCAATAAAAAAGAATATTTTAAGCTTATATATTTTTGTTCACGAATCTTGACATCAAAATTGTGGATTGTGACTTTTATTTTGAATGTCCCATGAACCTACAAGAATTGAAAATATTGAATGGATATTTTAGAATGGGTCGGTATTTAACCTTGGACATCTCACGATCGATATGAATTGAATAACGACCACTTTTCACCAACCTATTTATAACTAAACTCCAAAACACTAAAAACAGTTATTTTCAATAAGAAAGGTGTTATGTAATTTTCCATTCAACTCGCCATTGGAACTTCGTGTGAATGGTTTAACGGAGCGTTTAACTTGTTAAAACTAAATGATAAATAAAAGATTGAAAGTATATTGAAAGCATTAGACGAGACTTTGCTTGTTACTTTACATAGGAATTATTTCTATGCGTTATCACTTTGTATCAAATGTTGCTTTCGTCTTTAGAGAGTTTTAATTTTAAATTTAGTTGAAGAACAAGTTTTTATTGCACCGAACAAATATGGAGCCATCAACGCTTTTGGAACCGCAAATATAGTTTTATATTTAATTCAATTAGTATAAGACAACACTTGGCTGCCATGCACAGCATTATAGACTGATCCACCAGTGCATTCCAGATACTAGACTACGCAGACAACTGCCCTTCATGTGACACACAGCTCAGTAAAACACGACACATCAACTCGTGCTCTAACTTCTTAAATACCGTCAGCCCTAAACGGGGAGCTTCTTTCGATGATTCACTCCATCTATTCCCTGTAAGGAGGCCGCAAATAAGGACCTGAGAGAGACCTGGTCCCGGCTTCTGAGCTCCGGAGCCCGAGGGCCGAACGAGACCCCTCTTGTCTGCTGTGTCCATTTTCCATTGATTCCAAGGAACAAATTACCTGGAAGTACACCCCCTTTAGCATTTGCTGATTTGTTCAATTGCTGATTTGCGAACAGCTTCGTGGGTTCGCTATGGGGGCTGTGATAGCAGCGTGGAAGCATACCCTATAGCTACCCGGCAAACAGAAAAATTGCAGACAATGCAAAACAAAGTTCCAAAATTTGAGGCGTACGTTAATTCATGCATTCATACGTTCCTAAAATAGTGTTTTTATTAAGGTTTCAAAACCTGTCCCCTCAAAAACAGAATGTAGACCCACCAAAGCCAAATATCAATATGTTTCATGTACGTTTTCATGCGCGTAAACTTACAACACAATTTTCACAAATTGAGCTTAATATGCATAAATTATAGATGCCAAACAACTAAAATTGAAGGTGGAATCTCTCTGAGAGTCTATCCATGGCCGTTCCGACTGAAATTTGAGTCAACTTACAACACAATTTTCACAAATTGGGCTTAAAATGCATAAATTTCAGATAAATGCTCTACCAACTCGAAAGATTCAATGATCTCCTATGCATCTGGACCGCAATGCATACAACATTTTCATGCATTAGTGATATTGCATTGAAAAATGTATTAATTATGATTTAGTTGGAAAGAACAACACCAACTTTCACATGTATTAAACCCAATCAGAAATTCATCATTAGAATAGGTCTTCGTTGAACTACTATTGCAATCATTAGCAGTTTTTGTCTAACGCAGGGAAAGCTAGTATGACCATTCCTGAAACTACCCACTCCCACTCGCTCCGACAACTCGAAGTAATAACCCGATGATGCAACAAGCATAAAAAAAAATCTAATATAATAAAGCATTGGTTGGGAAGGCCGTAGCAGAGAACCTGATGATGTGTTCTTCAAAGTCCTCATTTTGCTGGTTGAGCAAAATACACGAATTTCCCTCGAATTTTTTTATGAAATCTTTCCATGTAGGTGATTCTAAAATCTATTTATTATGCATCGATTGGGAGAGATCCAAAAATTCAATTGAAACTGGTTCTCTGAAAACCTCTCCCTTATCAGATTCATATTTTCCACATCAAAAGGATCAGAGAAAGGTCGTACAACGAAGCACACATGTCACACTATAAATATTACAAACAAATTTAGCCATTTGGGTATATGCTTTATCAGAACCCATAATCACTAGCTGAACTCTGCGGGAAATAGTCCTATTGGATGTGGGGCAATAGATGGAGCACCACATGCCCAGCATTGTCGCCATTTATGCTTAATCATTCGAGCAGGTCAGAAGATTTTAGAACACTAGTAGTTAGGGTTTAATAATATATATAAAGGAAAGTCTCCAGAAGCATGAAATAATCTACATGGAAAGAAAATTATAATTTTTATTTACCTTAGCTCTGTTACAGAGCGGTTCCTTTTTTTGTCTGGGTTATGCATAGTCCTAGCCGAAGGCTCTTCATCTAGTAAGCCAGAGAATTTCAAAAATATTAATCCAAATGCATAACCAAGATACCAGATGCACCCAGGAGTTGACGGTTAAAAGCTTCGTCTGAGATTTCAGAAAGGAAGGGTTTGTAAATTTTCCTCCCTTATCCGCTGCTCTTTCCAATTCTCTCCTCCATTCTCTTTCTTCCTAGATTGCCATTTAAAAAAATATCCTCATCGTTTTCTAACTGGTTCTCCCTTGTTCGTGCATGATGGTCAGTGCATTGCTTGCGCAAATGGGACTCAAAGCTCGTTAACGTCTGCAAATTGCGTGTTTTACAGGTAAGCAAAGTTGCTATAGCGTTTGCTATAGGGCTTTAAAAAATACTCTTATCGGACTTTTGTTAAAAGGCTACCCATATTTCAAAACTTTTGTTAAGAAGCTACCCATATTTCAATTCAAATCTAAAAATCTCATCATTATTTAAGCCCATCTTAGAAGTAAGGAATCAAACAAAGACCCACTTTCAGATATAGCCGAGATTGAAGGGCCAGAATTATTTTAGAGGAAATTTCTGAGAAACTTCATTGATTATTTCAAACAAAAACGCCATAGGGCTTCAGTCTCGGGCTTACTCACTTCACTGTTTGACCTTAAAACCGATTCCAAAGACAACCCAATTGATTAAAAATCAGAAAAAGAAACAGAGCAGGTACGGAGCTTGAAAAAGAAAAGAGATAACCTGGAATTCTAGATATATACAATTTTTATGGAGAGGTTATCAGAATTTCAGACTCTCAGTTCAGTGAGGCTTCCGCATAAATGAAAACTAACTCATGCAAAAACAAACAAAACAACTAAAAGGTAGGAACAAAAGCGGAGAGAGGTGAATGTGATCCAGGGTGGAATGGTGGTGAGACGAGGGTTAACGCAAATAGTTATTAGAAACAGACCATGGTGATAGTGAAAGCATTGGATGGGACTTAGATAAAGAGAATCAACATCAATCCATTAAAAGTAGCCAAAAAATGGAGAAATTGGAAGGTGGTGGTTAGAGGACAACAAACCCTGTTTTCTTCGAGGTTAAATGGGTTAATTTATTTATGTCCCTCGATCATAATAATTGTGCGGAGCACTTAAACAGCCAAAATTCACGGGTGGAACGGCAATTTTTTTAAAGAATGATGAGATTTTTAGATTTGAATTGAAATTACTTAAAGAGTTTTTTAATCACGGAGTATGCTAATAGAAGCTTCGTCTCACGGTTTTACTATTTCATTATTTACAGAACGGCGTTTTCCCTGAACCTGGACATAACAACTCGCAAGGAAAAAACTAGCACCGTCGACTTCCTGCTAAAATAATTTTCATACAGAAAATTCTCAAGAACAGGAAAGCAACGAACCCATATGGACGCCGACCTGTCAGTCCATTCTGTCAAGCAAGCAGCGTAAGAATCCGACCACTGCTCATAGAGGGTTCAATATTTCTAGTTATTCATTTCTAGTGATTCCTAGCTCACCTGACCAGGGTTTTGTTGTTGTGCTTCACGGCTTGGCCTTTCTTACCTGCTCGACGCACCTGGGGATAAAATTCTCCGTGCATTTATATCCCAATTGGCGCTCACAGGTAAGCAACTGGACTTTTGTTAAGAGGCTACCCATATTTCAAAATTATTGCTACTGTACAGCTAAATTATTAGTTTTTATGCAGACGACAACGAGTTCCTCTTCTATATTTTATTTCTAGCTTAGATCTATTTGCTAGCAAAGCAGTAATCAACTAAATCTTAAATTGCTTTTCCCTTGCTATATAATCAACTAACATCTCACCGTATATCATTATTGTTTCAGGAAATGAGATTTCAAAGCAAAATTCACAAGCTGTAAAGCAAAATTTCAATATACCTGAATATTGTTTTTTTCTCGAAATCTTCCCGTAGTAAATTCCTCCGCAAGGCTTCACACAGCTCCAAGGGTGCAAAGATGAAACGTTGGTCTGTAACAGTCTTAACAGTCTCAATTCGCAAAGACGAAAATCACAAGCTCTCTGCTACAACTTGAAGGCTTCAAAGACGAAACACAGCAAAGATGAAAAACAGACGTCTAAAAGAACAGCTAGAACAGCAGATGTGGAATTAATGAAGTGGTAATTAAAATTAATGAGGATTTATTTGGGAATAACTCCCACCAAAAACGTTTCCCAGCATAATTAAATCTAAACTTTAATTATAAATATTTATAATTTAATTAAAAGCATTTAATTTTGATGTGAACGCAGCCAAATGTGTTGCACCATTTCTTACAGGACTCTGCCAATTTTAAACAGTCCATCCCTTCCAAATTATCATTCCCTGAGCGGGCAAGATGTTTAATGTGCCAGAAGCATATGATTTCCTTCACATCCAACACATGGGTCTTGGCCAGTACGGATCTTAAAATTTGTGCCAATGTTCAAGCTAGCCAAACTCCAATAACCTCAAAGATGAAATTATTTTTTAAGGAGTTATCTTTGCTAAAATGTAAGTGAGTTTTCTAATTAGATATGATTTTACATTTGAGTAATCAGGGATGACTTAAAATCAACTAATTTATATATTTTAATTGCATTAGTTTGTATTTTGAGAATGAATTAATTCCATTGTTTAAAAGTGATTTTTAATGGAATTGGATCAATAACGTACATGGATGTTGTTTCAAAATCCGTAAGTGTGAAGACATTTGGACTCGCTAGATTTGTTAAGTAATAAGTACCATTCAACACGATTATAATAATTACCTATATAACTTAGTAGGGATTTATTAATGCATTTATTTATGTGAGACTTTATATCTTTTCTTTTCAAACAATTATAAGGTTTAAATAAGGACACATACCAAATTCCAATTCCATTAAGAAATTGTGTTAACATTACAATGATAGTGGACTAATTAAAAAAAATTGAAAAATAGGGAGTCACCTTTTTTTTCATAGGCATTCAATCCAAAGACCATGGGTTCGTATACATATTTTGATGGATTATTTCGATTTGAAATTGAAGGCTCACTTAGCGTAACTCATTAATGATCTAGCATCGTGCTCTCTCATTTCTGGTCAGTCGTGTTTTACTTTAGTGTGGAATTGAAAATAAAAATAAAAACACTTGCCTAATTAATGAGGAGGTGGATTAATTGACCCATACTAAATGTTGATGTCATCATTGCCATGTGTCAAGTGAAAACCAGATACCAAACTCCAAGAATGACATCATTTCTGATTGGCCAATTAGAAGTTTACAAAATAGCAAATACAAATATTTTTATTAAAATTTAAAATATTTTTTTGCAAACTCTAAAGTTTAACTTTAGAAAACAGATTTTAATTTTTTGGTGGCAGAAACTAATAGAAGGTCAAAGGTTCGATTGACTAACAACCAATTACTATATACCTGCGACGGCAGGTATAATAAATGGTGTAATTGCTTGGAGGACTATATACAAAAACGGTACCTCTTGTTTCTTCACATTTTGGAACTTTATATATCTTCCATTTGCTTTCTTTTGACTTCATTTCTTTCTTTGTGTTTTAATTGTATTGACATTTATTTTTCAGTAATGTGAACTCGTTTTTCCAAGTTATATTTATAACTGGTAACGATAGAGTGAACTATTTAAGAATGAAAATAGAATTTTAAGAGAATATGGGAAGTAATGAAAATAATCAATAAATAAATGTGTTGGTATACTTTTTATTTTCTTTCAAAAATGAAAAGATAACTTCAAGGTAACATGAGAAGCAATGAAAATAATTAATAAATAAATGCAATTGTGAAGTGTGTACACATTTTTTTTCCTTTCAAAAATCATGTGTTTTGTTATTTTGAAAGGCGTGGAACTGTTGGTAGTATATTTTCTATGGAATCTATTATGAGACCTATACACACCTCTAATGTAAGTAAAACATTATAATGCGAGATATGTTTCCTAATTATTTGTCTTAATAAAGTGAATTTTTTCTATCCTTCCCAAAAACTCAAGCTAAATTAGGCCCTCCATTTCTTTATTTAGTATTTTCTCCTCCTTGACTCTGTTGTCTAACAATTCTCACATGGATGCAATGCCTTATGGGTTGTAATATAGTAGAATCAATCCAATAGAAAATGGTAACAGAATCCCAAGTTTAAACCAACAAAATGTAAATATATAAATACATTTTATCCTCTATGAGGTTCTTCATCATTTCTATCTAGTACATAAACATATGCATTGTAGAAAAGGTTGGCACAATGCCTGAATTTTTCATCCCAGCCAAGATATTTGTTTCTATTCAGCTTTGTGTATGTATGCCTTCATCATAATGATATGTTGATATGTATAATATTAAAGAATTCATTTGCATCTATTGAATAGGTTCTCATCCTTTTCCCGTAGTTGTAGTCTAACACATGTAGAAGTTAATTATGTGTATGAGTTTAACATGGGCTTATAATAAAATCTTCATTTATATCTAAGTGGAAAAATATTTTTTAATTATGACTTCTAAGATACCTATTTTACATGGTGATTAAAATGTGAAAATTATTATTATCAGGAGAAAATCCATCTTGCTTGCATACCTTGATATATACTTTAATTAATTGCATGAGACCTTTATTGTGTTTGTTGTTGGAGACAGATTACCTCATCTCTACATCTAATCAAATGCAAACTTGGCTTTCTCATACCAACTATTTTTGGCATAAGTATGTATCAATGCATTCCATACCTTCCCATATGGTTGCAAATTAAAAGAAGTGAAGTTGTACAAATACACCTTCTTCTCTATGTTGCATCTTCTTCTTTGCATAAGCCTTAATCAAAGCAACATAAATGAAGGATATTTTGTCACTTGCTGAAACTAACGTCTACAGTTCTACACAACTTCATTTGCTAGAATTGTCCTTTATCTCTTTTTTAGGATTTAGGATTCACTTCAAATTTTCAATATCTTTTGGTTTCAAAATTATAGTAGTGCCACTCTCAAACCATACTAAGTGTGTTTCATACAATAAATTATTAGTCCAACAACCACTCTTAACAACAATATATATGCAAGAGAATGTATTCAAAAATAAAAAATAAAAACAAAGTATAATAATATGGGAAGAACCCTCACATTAAAGTTTTAAACTCTTGCAACGTGGTAAATATACCCTTCCTTGATGGCTTCTCAAAACATTATCTTTCCAAGTAATTTCCGGCATCCACCAACAAAAAAATTGAAATTAAAACAAAAATGTAAGCCTCACATGTGCGAAGAAAGATCCTTTGTACTTTTCTTTAATCCTTCAAAAGACATTCAACAAAGCTCTAAGGAGGGGAACCATGAGTACAAATGCAAAGAGATAATCCTTTTATGGGATTGTAGCTCCATCTCCTTACAATAAAATATAATTTTTTTCCCTAGATCTACTAATCTCTCGAGTAAGAATAGAAAAATAATCTTGGAGTATTTTAGAGGCATTATTTTTTTTAAGGAAAACAATACAATAACAATATCTCATTACCAAATCATGTTACAAGTAACCAATTAATAAAATAGTGATATGGATATTCCATGTGTCTCCTCATCAAGATAAACAACATTCTTATGTAGGTTATGAAATCATGTAAAACCTCCTCATGTGGCATGTGTGGCCTCCATCAGTGAAGGGTTCCATAAAAAATGCATGAGCAAGTGTCCAATGATGCCTCCAAGAGAGGGACATCTTCTTTCTAGGGCTTCTCTGAGTGATACATTTTCAAAAAATTTCAAAATATTGGATTAAAACCATCCATCTATGGATCATCCCACAAATGAATGGAATAAAAAATCATAAGTGATGACCACCTATCAAATATAGTCCTTCAATCTAGGACATCCCCTCTAAATGGAAACAAGCTTAAGCTCCAAGGGGGTTGTTCCACTAACAATCCTAAACATGTGTGCAAGAAACCCTCCAACTATGGATTGACCCTCAAATAAGTGGAAAGAAGCCTCATAAAACATGTAAAAATATTATAAATAGTTCCCAAATCTAGGATGTCTCCTCAATTATCTCAATGACTTGTTATACAAGGTGGGAACTTGTTGGGTGTTTTATTGTCTAAATGAATTCACCAATTATTTAATTATCGACTGAGGTTTGTAAAATTAGAGTTGACACAAAATATATGCTAAGGTGGAAAGGTACCTAGGATGTTGTAGAAATATTTTAATAAAGAAAAGATCGAAAGATCTTTCAAAATGAAAAACTAAGTCAAACTTCATAAATTAACCAGACTTGACCAGAACCAATAAATCAGAGTAGTATCAATCTATACTACTCTACTCTATGAACAACAACTGAAAATATATAAGCAATACTACTTTTAAGAAACAAGACTTGATCAGAAGTAAACTATAGTTAAGCTATACATGCATTTAACAAACACTCAAAACTAAGCTGAGTTATCTAGTTCCATTCCCCTTGGGGGTTCTGAGGATATGCATCAAATGTGACAGGAACTGGAGAAGGTGTATCAAAATGAATTTCAAAAGTAATAAGGAAACTAAATGGAAGTAAATCTAACTTAACTTCTATAAAAATATGCAAACTGAAAAGTTTCCAATTACAAGTGATTGTAAACATTGTAATCTACTATTGATTCATAAGTAAGTGACACTTTGAGTATTTGAAGTGGAATGCTAATTACAATGAGTATATTAATAAGAAACTAAGAATATGTATGTCTAATGATATTCTGAAATCAGAAACATGCAAACAATTATGCTATCTTATGAAGTATACTGATCAATACAAGTTTTAGGGGAATCTAAGCATATGGAAAATGACTTAGGAAATGTAATATAGAAGCAAGTAGAAAATTTAATAAAGATATTTTATTTCTGAATCAAATCCTATCCTATGAACTTCATCATCAACTACAGAATAAGGAGAACAGATTCTATACTTGTACTCGAAATGATGATTAAAACATAGAGAACTAGTGTACTTTTTAGAGAATGATATTAACAAGTTTAATCTAAAATCAATCTAAATTAAAATAGAAATGAAGTTGACGAATTCTAAAGAAGTAATAAATTAAGAAGCCAGAGATAAAATGAACACAATCCAAAAGGCGATCTAAGACAAAAAGGAATGAAAGCTAAGAATAGTTATGGAGCTTAATGAATACTTTATGTGGTTCGAAATAAGGTCCTAATTATATATATAATTACTGGTTAACTACAGAGAAGGGTACAATTCAGATACTTGAAAAACTAGACTTTAAACAAGCATAAAAAAATAGGAAATACTAAAGTCCGAACGATAGTCCGGATGACAATATCGAACGACAGTCTGAATGACAGTCCAAATGGTGAAAAAAAAATGTAAATTACGAAATAAACAACCTAAATGATCCTTAAACTAACTGGTTTATGCATATGAGGTTATAGTGCAGACAAGACAATAACTAAACTATTTAGTAATGGCAATAACATAAGAGAAACTATGTTAATCTATATCTAAGGAGAGAAATTATTTCCTATTGTATAATAAAACACACTGAAAGATAAGTGAAATTAATTTACAACTACAGAAGAATTAACAGATTTGAACCTGACTATGAGCTAAGCCTAAAAAATTAAATTAATTAATCTCTAATCTAATTATAGATGTAAAACTAAAGAATCAACTGAAAGAAAGGATGGAAAAACTATGCACGATCGGTCACTTAAAATTCTGCAAATATAAACGATATGAACAAAAAAACATGAATTATATCAACAATAGAAAGCATACATTCAGGAGACAAAACAACATCAGCGACAGGAAAATCGAATTGTATATAAAGATTTAAAACATAAACTACTTATCTACAAAAGGAAAGAACGAAAATATACATAGGAAGTCCTCTGGTTGTTGAGGGACCCTTCTCAGTAATCATGGGTTGCGTCTAAGTCAATCAATCAGTCACAGAAGATGAAAACATGTATCCACAATTGAAATAGAGGTTTTATTAAACTTGGAATAGAGTTTTATAGAGTTTATATGCCTTAAACTAGCTAGATTTTTACTCTTGTCTAGAGACATCTTTTATAGTTTTACATATAGAGGAGCAGGTCGACCCTTTCAGTAGTTGACCACTCTAATAATATGTAGTCTTAACTGCTGAAGAAATGATTTCATAAAATTTTACGATAGTAGACAGGACATCTTCCTCATTCCTTGGGCATCGTTTCTCCTCGCGTTAACAGCTGATGCGTGGACCTCCTTTGACATGGACAGAGGGCGTGGTGTCAAGCTAAGCGAGAAAGAGACCAAATCTTCTATAATGGGGGCTCTCACACCATTGGAAACATGTGGCCAATAGAACCATGAGACCGTTTCTGTTTTTAACACCACGAAATATCCCATCCATCAAAACTGCGTGCATAAATGAAGGCTTGTATGACGGTTTGAATGCAGCACGAGTATCTTTGGGGTGAACACAGATCTGCGTGGATGTCCGTTTGAAAACCAAATCCTGCAAAACAAAATCTATTTACCAAGCACATCTAAAAATGTCACATAGTTATTAATAAAAACATAAAATAATGAAAATTAACCAAGACATGTATAATATTCAAATACATTCATACCTGGGTTTAATTTATAGTCTGAATGGAAATAAATATGCCAAAAAGTGACAAAATTAATGTCGAGCGAGAAATTTATTTACCAAAAATGATGAAAAAAATAGGCATCAACACTCCCCCAAACCGGAGATATGTCAAGTCCCACTGAGAAAAACAAAGAGGAAGTTAGGAACAAAGATGAGCTGCAGTAGCAGCTGCCTTCAACTTAGCAGAGGGAAAAGTAAATTTGGATTTCAATTTCAATTTCCTATCTTGTGCCTTCAGAATGATGTGCCTCTCTTGACGAGAGTCACACAAAGAGGTTATGGCCTTATAAGATCTTCAACGTATTTGACTTGAAGACGTAGATCCTTTTTTTCTTGATGAAGATTAGCAATCATTTAGGCATATCTTTTATTTTGGCTTGTCAACTGTGCTAGCTCTTGATTCATTTGATCTATTATCTGCTGATTTGGATTAAAGGAGGACTCAAATTTTTGGAAGGTGCTTCAAGGTCAATAGAAGGGAATTGTTCTTCAAGACCCATGCCTTGAGCAAATGCAGAAGTGAGCTCAAGAGCAGAGGCTTCAAGTAACTCGGTCGAGATGCTAGCCAGTGTAAATAGGGGCGAGTCAAAAATGGGTTCATCCACCTGAGCGATTGAACTGTCTGGATGAATAGACTGAGGGATAGGTTGAACAGTGGTCTGAACGTGGTTTTCCTTCCTATTCTTGGTGGGCGCTTGCAAAGAAGATGGAAATTCAGTGGTCATGGGGTCGACAGAGGTGGATGAATGGTCATGTTGACTTGGCCATTAAGTATCTTCATCAATATGCACTACTTTACTACTTTTCATTCCTTTAGGAGGGGTCTGATTTGGTTCACAGTCACAGGTGTGTCTAGGATGCTTTCAGGAATTTAGATGAGGGTTCAATACCTTCAATACAAAATTGTCCCAGGTTTGGCCTCTCTCCTTCAACTAATGAACAATCAGGACCTTGATAAGACTATGGTGGTATAGACTACCCATAGGGTTAATCGTATTTTTCCTAACTTGGTTCGACATATTCTCCAAGCTCTTAAGGAAATAGAACAAAAAATTTAGAAATTTTCTATTGACAAAATGTGCCAATAATAAAAAATGGTAGGCTTTAAAACAATGAACTTTCCTTCGCAAGTTATGAGGTGAATGATAATGGCCAAAGGATTAAGGTATTCTGGCTTGACCTATTCTCTGTGAAACCCTTTTATACCCACAACATGCTGATAATATGGCTTGAGAGAGAAATCATGGGATGACCGAGGGAGGAAAATATGTTTGTTCCAACAGACACCTTCCCTCGGAAGCTTGGTAGCCACTGCAATGGACTCTTCGGTCACTACAAAGGTGAGGTAGCCAACCCTGGCCATCTTACCATCAAACCATTTTATGAATAAAAATGAAATTTCCTCATCGTATCCCTATAGAAGGTGGAGGAACATGTTCCAACTGGCTCGAAAGAAGATCTCCTAGAATTCTTGGAACTCCAGAATCCATAACAAGTCCTGATAACTCTCAGGCTTGAGGCGACTAGGCATTGTTAAATAGAGGTAGAAGTGTAGGGGGTTTGTAGAGGATACAAAGGAATGGCATCTAGATGGCTCCACGAGGACGAAGGTAAGTAAAAACGAGGGTAAGGATCGCGAGTTTAAAACTCGATCCGTTTAGGCGTCTTGAATGATCATGAGATCGTGTTTTTTCATGCTTGAGTAGTCATGTTAGGGTTCAGTACTTTGAATCGTGTTCCCTAATAATTATTTCAGATGGTTATGAATTATTCAACCATGTCAAAAGTAAACTTTGGATAGGTTGAATGGATTATTCATTGTGGGATTTATTAAATGCATTTAAAAATCATAAGGTCTCTAATTAATGGAATGACAAGACACCTAACGATTTTCGCATATGACTTGATGAGAGGGTAAGGGTAATAATAATCGAAAGGATCCTGAAATCATATCATATCAATAGGGAGTTAAGCGATTCATTGGATGAGGTTGAGGTGAGTCCTGATGAAATCGTAGTGTTTTTATGAGCATAAGAACGAGACCTAATAGTCATGGGTATGGTTTAATTGATTAAAAAATTTCCCATAATTAAAACTAAAAGAAATTAACACCTTGGAATATGTAATCATGCTGCTATAATGTTACGGTTTCATTCAGATCATCATTTGGAACTCCATTAGAATCGGCATTCGACCCTTCCTTTGATCCTTCATATGGATCCTCTATCAAAAATGCATTTTACTGGATTTGAGTGCTGCTAATTATGTAGTGAATTATTCTGGGCTGCCAGCACACAAAGGGATGATGTAAACCAGCTTCCTTGAAACTTCATTTACACTCCTCTGTATTCATCATATATTGGAACAATCTTCTGCTACTTGCATTATCTTGAAAACAACTATCATTTTGTTAGAGATAAATGAATATGTACATAAATAATCAGAAATAAAAGACAGTCCTAACCTTCCCCCAAACTAAGCATATGGCGTGTCCTCAATCCATCAAAGAAGAAACTGATTGATTTCCAATGAATAGTTTAACAAATAATTCTAAAATGTTGTTATTATTTTGGTAAGAAAATAAATACTAACTAATAAATGGAGATGATTCAGATATGTACATTCAGCAAAAAAAATAACAGTGTTTAGGAAGACCATATGAATAATTATAGTACAATTGATGTGATAAATTCCATAGCAAAACCATTCATCTTTGGCTGATTTTAAAGATGTCTTGTCATCCGAAGAATATAGATAAAATTCACCCTGAAGTTCATGAGATTTCTATAGTTATGGGTCCCATTTCGAGGATAATAATATCCTAGGTATTGTTTGAATTATATGATAGGGTCCAAGCCCAACTTACAACCATTCTCTAATGACAATATAAATAATTGGCCTACATCTGTATTTATATACTCAAGTTTTTTTCCAGATGAGTCAGGTGTACAATGATGCATTAACTAGATCTCCTTCACCCAATATTTCCTCATTTCCATCAGGCATGTTCATACCCCGGCGGGTTTATCTTGGTATCATGCAAGCCTATCCCCGTTGCCAGTGAGCCTTTTCAGTACCCTAACGGGTTTACTTGCATTTACCGGGCTTCCTTGTTTAATATGTTACTTAGAATGGACCCACTGCCAGCACGCCTGTTCAATACCTTGACGAGTTTTCTTCGTATAATGATTTTAGTATGTGGAAGTCGGTTGGTACTAGAGTGTGTTAAGCCTGCTAAACACATAATTCAATTTATTTTTATTTTATTTTTTTAGATCGAACCTTATGAATAAACTTATTTTATAATAGCTTGAATTATAGATCATGTCAAAAGAGAATAACTTAAAGTTGTTCCTTTACCTCAGTCTATCTTCTTCATAAAAGATTAGTAATGTTCCCCACAAGTAGAAATTTCACTTACTCATTCGTTACCTCAAAAAATTCTTAAGATACAAGTTTTGATAATGAGTCTGGGATGAACTAGTAGTCCATAGGTTTAAGATAGAACTTTGAAAAACATGATGATCAGAATAGGTATTAAGAAAATGTTCTATTAATAAATATCAGAAATGTGCATGTCTGAATCAAATACCATATGCAGGAACATGAAATGAACAAGAAGAATCATAGAAGAAGGGGTTAGAAATGATATAAATAACATTTTGACTTTTCATTCTAAATTTGAATTTTCAACAATAATCAAAAGAGAAGGAGTTAGGATGCATTATGAGTTTGTTTAGAGCACTTACCTTTCAGATATTTTTTTATGAGATGATTATAAAGATAAGGTTCTTGTAATAAAGCTACAAAACCACTTGTTATATGATTCAAATTTATTCATAACAAAAACATATGTACAAAGAAAATTCATATGAAATTTACCAAAATTAGGGAAAGGAAAAGAGTCTTCCTGTTTTATTTGACAAAATTCCATAAGCTGATCATAAGATTGAATTCCATGTATAAATGCAATCAGATTTTTAGAAAATGACTTTTATTTATTTGAAAAACAAACAAAAGTATATCTACATATATAAAAATGAAGATAACCCAAAATATTTTAGAAACAGGAGAAGCGAGAATGACTTCCTCTTCAACCAACGCCATCTCCTTCTATTGTAAGGCATTCTGCACAAAATCTTGTTTAGATATTGGTCGATGATAAAGTCTAAGTCTATGTCCATTTACAATGAAGGAAATTTGTGAACCATCAATTGTCTTAATTTCTACTGACCCATTATCAAAATCTTTAACTACCTCATATGGGCCCATCCAACGAGTAGTTAATTTTCCTTTGAAATTTTTATATCTTGAGTCGAGTAGTAATGCCCAATCACCAGTATTAAACTGATTTTGTTTAATAAATTTATCACGCCATTTTTTTCGTTTATTTTGTATTAACATTGTTCTTTGGAGTGCATTTTTGTCTAATCTCATATAACTCATTAATCTGGAAAATTCGTTGTTTCTGTGCCTCTTCAAAATCCATGCCTAATTGTACAGCCATACGAAAAGTCTTAACTTGGAATTCGATAGGTAAAATAACTTGTTTCCCATATACCAACTCATAGGATGTATGTCCAGTAGTGTTTCTCCATGTTATCCGGTAGGCCCACAAGGCCTTTGGGAGTCTATCTGCCCAGTCCTTATGACGTAGCTGGATGGTTTTGGTTAAGATAGATTCCAATACCTTGTTGGTTGATTCTACTTGGCCATTATCCCGTGGGTGGTAAGGTGAGGACTTACAATGTCGGATGCCATACTTTGTGGTAAGTTATTTCATCAATTTGGAAGTAAATTGAGATCCTTAGTCGATGACAATTTCCCTAGGCACACCAAACCGAGTAAATATCTCTTCATATATAAATTCTACCATAGATTTATCTATGGCTCGAAACAAAGCTTTAGGTTCTACCCATTTGGTGATGATAGTCCATGCAAACCAAGATATACTTATTTTTGCGAGACATGGGAGAGATTGGTCCTACAAAATCAGGAGCCCATTTCTCAAAAGGCTCAATCATGGCCTAAGGCTATAAGGGCATCTCGTGAGATGATGTAGGTATACCCATTATTAGGAAACTGTCACATCCTCTAACATACTTGGAAGCATCCTTAAAAACTCTTTGCCAGTACTATCCATAATGCAACACTTTGTATGTTATCTGCTTATCAGAAAAGTTCCTGCCACATGGCCCACCATGGCATGCATGGAGGATTTATATCGTCTCATCCTCCCGTACACATCGTATGATAATAATATCTAGGCCAGTATGAAAAAAATCATTGTCAACCCAAGAGTAGTTAGATCTATGAACTATAACTCAACGTTTTTCATATGGAGACAAGTGGTTTGGTAACTTTCCAGTTGCTAAATAATTAGCAATGTCTGCAAACTAAGGAGTTTGAACAGACACAATAAATAGATGTTTGTCAGGGAAAGTATCATCAATGGGTTTAGCACCGTCATCATGTTGAATGTGAGAGAGGAAATCTGCTACCAAATTCTCTCGACCAGGTCTATCAACGACGCTGATGTTAAACTCTTGTAATAGAAGAAGCCATCGGGTTACCCTACCATTGGTAATTGGTTTGTTCATTAAGAATATAATGGCAGAGTGTTCCATATGCACAAAAACTTCATATCCTGTAATATAATGGTGAAATTTGTTGATAGCATAGAATACTACCAAAAACTCTTTTTTAGTACAGTGTAATTCAGTTCGGCAGAAGTCAAATTATTGCTGACAAAATAGATGGCATAAGATGCTTAGTCTTCCTTTTGACCTAGGACTCCTCCTATTGCCATGTCAGAAGCATTGGTGGATATATGGAAAGGAAGGGACCAATAAATACCCCTAAGTATTGGTGCCACTGATAATTTATCTTTTAATACCTATAAAGAACTTTGAAAGGATTCAGTCCATTGGAATTCTACATCCTTCATAAGCAACTTAAACAGTGGTGTAGCTATTTTAGTAAAATTTTCAATAAAACGTCAGTAGTAGCCTGCATGACCAAGAAATATACTTACCTCCTTTTGAGTTTTTGGAGAGGGAAGATTAACAATTACTTCTATTTTGGTAGGGTCTACCTTGATCCCTTGTGAAGAGACATGATGCCCCAAGACTATACCTTCTGTTAATAACATTTTACATTTTTCATGGCTAAGTTCTAGGTTTGGCTCTTGACATCGGATCAGGACCCTTTCAAGATTATCAAGAGCCTCTTGAAAGATATTACCATAGGATGTAAAATCATCCATGTACACTTCTATGCAGTCATGTATAAGATCAGCAAAAATTCCGAAGACTGCCCGCTGAAAAGTGGCAGGTGCGTTACACAGGACAAATGGAAAAACTCTATAAAGATATGTTCCCCAGGGGAAAGTAAAAGTAGTCTTATCCTAATCCTAATGTGCTATCAATATCTGATTGTATCCACTATACCCGTCGAGAATAGAAAAGTATTTTTCACCGGATAGGGTATCTAGCACTTGGTCGATAAAGGGCAAGGGAAAATAATCTTTAAGTGTAGCTTTATTCAGCTCTCGGAAGTCAACAAAAATACACCATTTCACCGTGAATTTTTTTGGAACTACCACTAGAGGAGACACCCATTTACTATCTGATATTGAGTAGATGAAACCATCATTAAGAAGTTTTTATAACTCCTCTTTAACTATGTCTTTCAAAGCAGGATTCATCCTCCTCTGAGGCTTCCTTATAGGAGATATACTCGCATCCATGTAAATATGGTGAATACAAGTGTCTGGGTGTATATCCTTCATATCAACGGTACTCCCATGAAAATTATCTAGTTTGACTTCTAAGGACCTTGAGAAACTGCTCTTGTTGGTTTCCACTTAACCTCGTGTTTATGTGTAGAAATTTTCCAAGTTTGACCTCACAAGGTATGGTATAAGACCCTGTATGATCTTTAATTGCAAAGACACATGGTGTGTCCACAAATGTTGAGAGGTCCAAATTTTCTTGAAACTCGTCTCCAAAAATTTGATCGAATTGAGAAAAAGACTAAGGGAAATCTATACAAGTTGTTGAAGAGACAAATTGATTTAACACATTCTTAGTAGTCTGATCCTGAAGTGCCCAAGAGTAGTCACTAGGAAGGGAAAGGTCCTCAAAATTTTCATCCCCAAAATAACAATATGACCACCACAATTTTTCAGTTACTGGTTGTGCTGGGGGGTATAGAGCTATTTTCTACGTAGACATCCCATTAGAAATGGTCATTTCCCCACCCCTACACCCTATAAAGGCGTTAGAAGTAGATAGCCATGATATTCCCAGGATAATAGGATGTCCTTTAAAATGATCCTTTGATTATACAACCATGAATTCAACATGATATTCCCATGAAGCTACTGATATAGTAATGTCATCCAGAACTCCAATAGGCTTGACGTGGTGCAGTCTGCTAGTTCTAGGATTGTAGGAGTAGGTCAGAGAAACTATCCCAACTGTAAAGTTTCTAAAACTGTGGTGGTCATCATATTAATAGCAGACCCTATATCAATAAGTGTATTCCCTATAGAAATATTATGTACAATAACAGTTACTACTGGGCTCCCAAGATTTGTATATTTTGCAATTCTAGACTAGTATGTCATACATTCAGACATCTCTCCTATAACATGAATTGTGGGGGGGTATTTTTGTTTCTTTCCTAGTCTTTTAATACAGAGTTCCTTTATTACCTTGCTATAAATTGGTATATCCTTAATAGATTGTAATAGAGGAATTTTGACACAGATATTTTTTAGTTCATTTAAAATATCATACTCAGGATGAATCACGGGTTTTTCTATTGCTAGTCGTTTTGGAAATGGAGGGGTTTTCCGTTCCTGAGTTGGTTCTTGTTGTGGATGGGTATGCACTGGAATTTTTGAAATATCCACATCCTTCAAAATAACATCATTCATGACTTCATTTGGATCTTCTTCTTCTTCATCCTCTTCACGAATGACAACTGATGACTTGGTTTTATCATTCACAACCCTTCCAGATGGTAATTGGTTCTCATGCACAGGTGTAGTCGAAATAACATAGGATGGATGAGTTTGCAACTCAATGTTTTTGAGAGCTTGAGTTGACTTATTGTTTGTGTTAGGTATCGGTTGTGCAAGTAATAATGTAGGTCGTGGGGGAATAGCATTTTGGAAATTATGAGGTTGTTGTGCAATAAGGGGAACTAAAGGCACAAACCCAGGAAAAAATTGCTAGATATTGGGTGGGTGTTGAGGATAAGGATGATTAGGTGCGGAGACCGATGGTGGCAGGGGATATACTTGTCCCCTCCATCCCTATGGCCAATATTGATGACGAGGAAAATGAGGAGGAGGAGGAGGAGGGTACTGGGAAGGCCAATTTTGCCAACTTGAATTGCTCCATTGTTGAGGTTGTTGGTAGGGATGATAATAGGGTGGGGCTTGTGGTGGCGAATTATAATATGTTGGTTGGTATCTGGGTTTCCAGGGCCTCCTAGATGTTTCACCAACGTCCCCTCCTATATGTCTTGTAACCCAGGAAACGATGGGCAATTTTCTGTTATATGATCCTCCGTGCAAATGTGACATACAGATATATTGTTCAATGGGCATTCTCGTCGGGGATGCTTAGTCCTACATATTGGATAGAAAATTCTCATTATTGCATGCTCTTCCTCTTGTTTCTTCTTAGCTTGTAAAGCATCTAGTTGAGAACCCATTTCTCCGAAGATATTAGTTTTGAATTTTTCCAATAGGTTTCCTAATTCCATCCTTGTTGCTCCGCCAGAACTAGAGGTATTTCCTTTTGGATTTCTATTGTAGGGTTCCAAAAAAATTCTCCCAAATTTTCCCCTACTTCTAGAGTAATTTCTACACATCTCAAAATTTTGTGCAAAGGTTTTGTGAGAGATATCACCAGATGCCATGAGATTAATGGTTTCTAGCAGGTCTTATGAGATCCCTTTAAGGAAGAGTGTTCATACTGCATCTTCTCGAAGGCCATTATATTTCGACTTGTGTAATACATAATTAAACCTTTCAAGATTATGTTCTAAGCTCTCTTCTTCAAGTTTTTGTATCTTGAAAATATCGTTTCGAGAGTCTCACGGTTGCAATACTTCTAATATTTCTGCAGAAATGCGGTTTTCATATCTTCCCAAGTTCTGATACTATACTCTCCTAATCCCATGAACCATCTTAAAGCAGAATCTTTTAGTGCAGCAAGGAAAATTTTAAGTTTTTGAGCATCTTGTAGATAGTTATAGCTTCTTTAAATAATGTGAAACTCGAACAAAAATGTGTTCGGATCTTCAGTACTCTTTTTATAGAAAATAGGTAGTGAAGAAGGAGGGATGTTTTTCATATTTACATCTTGTGTAGTGTCTAGGATAGGAAACCCAAAGGTAACCTCATATTGATTTTCTACTTCTTCTTCCTCATCATTTATAACCACATCATGATCTTCAGTATCTCCCCTTCTCTCCATGCAGATTCAATTTTTAAAGAGAGTGTACCTAGGAGGCTCCTTTCGAGATGATAATGGGGCATCCCAATGTTATTTTTCAAGGGAGATATTCCTCCAATGAGAGAAGTTATCAGTCGTATGTGTGTTAGGTTCTACAGGGGGGTAGTTTCTACTATATATGTCACAATCTGTGAAACAACTGTATTTATTGAGCTTCCAAAGAGAGATTTTACCTGAGAAGGATCAACAAAATCGATGAATTTCGGATCCCCTACTAGTGAGAAAGTTGTATCGTTAGGTTTTGGTACCAGTGGAGGGTTAATGGTTTCCAATGGATAAACCTCTTGAAATTCTTCAGGAATGGGGTCTTTAGAACTTCCTGCCAGGGTTTCTCTACCTTCTATGGATCCTCCTTTAGGTTTCCAAGAAGACCCACTTCCTACATGTGTCTTATGATACATTTCAGCTGAGTTAGTGGTTAGGGTGGCACGCCCCCCATAAAGGTTAGCAAGAATTTTAATAGAGTTTTGAGAGCTATTTCTAATGTATCTACCTTTTGAATCTCTAGGTTTGTTCATGAAAAACTAAACTAAGCTTAAAATACTATTATTACTGTTGAGTTTGGGGGCGCCTGTTACAACAAATGCGCAAGCTCTTACCTCCCATCTTACCACTCCCCCGCCACCATCCTATTACTAAATTTCATAGGAAATTCTACCTACTCTACCTTACAGGATAACTCCACGGCAACGGCACCAAAATGTTGGTTGTTTTATTGTCTAAATGAATTCGCCAAATATTTAATTATTGACCGAGGTTTGTAAACTTAGAGTTGACACAAAATATATGCTAAGGTAGAAGGGTACCTAGGATGTCGTAGAAATATTTTAATAAAGAAAATATTGAAAGATCTTTCAAGATGAAAACCTGATTCAAACTTCATAAATTAACCAAACTTGACTAGAACCAATAGATCAGATTAGTATCAATCTATACTACTCTACTCTATGAACAACAACTGAAAAGATATAAGCAATACTACTTTTAAGAAACGAGACTTGATTAGAATTAAACTATAGTTAAGCTGTACATGCATTTAACAAACACTAAAAACTAGCCTGACTTATCTAGTTCCATTCCCCTTGGGGGTTCTGAGGATATGCATCAAATGTGACAGGAACTGGAGAAGGTGTATCAAAATGACTTTCAAAAGTAACAAGGAAACTAAATGGAAGTAAATCTAACTTAACTTCTACAAAAAGATGCAAACTGAAAAGTGTCCAATTACAAGTGATTGTAAACATTGTAATCTACTCTCGATTCGTAAGTGACACTTTCAATATTTGAAGTGGAATGATAATTAACAATGTGTATATTAATAAGAAACTAAGAATATGTATGTCTAATGACTATTATGAAGTCGGAAACATGCAAACAATCATTCTATATTATGAAGTATACTGATCAATACAAGTTTTAGGGGAATCTAAGCATATGGAAAATGACTTAGGAAATGTAATCTAGAAGCAAGTAGAAAATTTAATAAAGATATTTTATTTCTGAATCAAATCCTATCCTATGAACATTATCGTCAACTACAGATAAGGAGAATAGATTCTATACTTTTAATCGAAATAATGATTAAACCATAGAGAACTAGTGTACTTTTTAGAGAATGATATTAACAAGTTTAATCTAAAATCAATCTAAATTAAACTAGGAATGAAGTTGACGAATTCTAAAGCAGTAATAAATTAAGAAACCAGAGATAAAAGGAACACAATCCAAAAAGTGATTTAAGACAAAAAGGAATGAAAGCTAAGAATAGTTATGGAGCTTAATGAATACTTTATGTGGTTTGAAATAAGGTCCTAATTATATACATAATTATTGGTTAACTACGGAGAAGGATACAATTCAGAAACTTGAAAAACTGGACTTTAAACAAGCATAAAAACAAAACAGGAAATACTAAATTTTGAACGATAGTCCAAATGACAGTATCAAACGACAGTCTGAATGACAATCTAGATGGTTGAAAACAATGTAAATTACAAAATAATCAACCTAAATGCTCCTGAAACTTACTGGTTTATGGGTATTAGGTTATAGTGCAGACAAGACATTAACTAAACTATTTAGTAATGGAAATAATAGAAGAGCAACTATGCTAATCTATATCTAAGGAGAGAAATTATTTCCTATTGTATAATAAAACACACTAAAAGATAAGTGAAATTAATTTACATCTACAGAAGAATTAACTGAGTTGAACCTAACTATGAGCTACGCCTAAAACATTAAATTAATTAAACTCTTAGCTAATTATAGATGTAAAACTAAAGAACAAACTGAAAGAAAGGCTGGAAAAACTATGCGCGACCAATCACTTTAAATTCTGCAAATATAAACGATATGAATAGCAAAACATGAATTATATCAACAAAATAAACCATACATTCAGGAGAAAAAATAACATCAGCGAAAAGTAAATCGAATTGTATATAATATTTAAAACAAAAACTACTAATCTGTAAAAGGAAAGAACGGAAATATACAAAAGGAAGTCCTCTGGTTGTTGAGGGTCTATTCTCAGCAATCAAGGGATGCATCTAATTCAATCAATCACTCATAGAAGACAAAAACATGTATCCACGGCTAGAATAGAGTTTTTATTAAACTTGGAACAGAGTTTTACAGAGTTTATATTCCTGCGACTAGCTAGCTTTTGACTCTTGTCTAGAGATGTCTTTTATAATTTTACAAATAGAGAAGTAGATCGACCCTTTCAATGGTCGACCTCTCTAAAAATGGGAAATATTAGTTGCTGAAGAAATGAATTCATAACAGTTTACGATAGCGCACAAGTCGTCTTCCTCATTCCTTGGGCGTCGATTCTCCTCGCGCGAATAACTAGTACGTGGACCTCCTTTGACATGGATAGAGAGTGTGGTGTCTAGCTGAGTGAGCAAGAGCCCGAATATTCTAGAATGGGGGCTCTCACACCATTGGAAATGCGTGGCCAACAAAACCATGAGACCATTTCTTCTTTTAACGCCATGGAATATCCCATCCAACAAAACCGCGAGCATGAATGGAGGACTGTATGACAGTTTGAATGCAGCACGAGCATCTTCGGCATGAATGTGGGTCTGTGTGGAGGTCTGTTTGAAAACCAAATCCTGCAAAAGAAAATCTATTTTCCATGCACATCTAAAAATGTCACATGATTGTTAATAAAACCATAAAATAATGAAAATTAACCAAGACTTGTGTAATGTTGAAATACATTAATACCTAGGTTTAATTGATAGTCTAAATGGAAAGAAGTATGCCAAAAAGTGACAAAAGTAATGTCGGAAGAGAAATTTATTAACCAAAAATGATGACAAAATCAGGCATCAACAGAAATCATCCAAGAATGTGTAAGATAAATATATCCATGGAGTATGGTATCATTAATCCATGTCCCAAGATATCAAAATGGTATCAAAGATCCATGATGAAGGGTATGAACCCCAACATAGTAAATATATAAATGTGATCGTCCTCAACGTATGTTTAAATAAGAGGAAATCAAAGGAGCATTCCATGAGGGATTGTAGTCAATTATGTCAAGACTCAATCCAAGTTACAAGTGTCTCCATACCTTCCATACATAAAAGGGATTTCACGGACAAAGGCCCAAACCATGTCAACCAATCCTATAATATCTATGGTATTCCACATTAGTAGCACTTTATCTACCTTTAGAATCCACCTTTAGAAATGCTATGGAGGAATTACTGTTGGTTATTGCCTGCAAATATTGTTAAAGAAATAGTTGATCTCATCATTGATGAAGATATGCTGGAATTATATTGGTGTAGCATTGAAAGCTTATTCTACCAAGGTTGATCTAGGACTACCCAAATAATATGGGTTTTAAATAAACCTGTAGTTGCATCAACAATCATATCAATATATCAACCCCATTCAACAACTCATAATATTAAAGACAACCAGGCAAACAATTGATGAGATGAAACAAACAATATAATATTTAGGTGTAGGCCTCTTTAAAGAAGGTTGTAATGTATAAGTGTGAATGTTTCCACATTGTTCAGTCATTGTTAAGAATTATGTAATTTCACCATGTACAGGGTTGTAACTATGAAGAGACTTCAATGGCCTTCTTATTGTAAATCAACCATCCAATGATTTTCCATAGTATTTATCAATCATCCTAGCCACAAAGAATACCTACAATCAATTCTCAAGTTATGTGTAGACATAAATTGTTTATATTTCTTATTAATTTCTATCATGTTCATCCATACTATAATCTACTTCAAAAAATTGTGTTGTGAACATTTGTAGTAAAATAACTTCTTGTTGATATTATCAATAGTCTACTATGCAGATTCAGCTTGAACCCTATTTACACCTCCACCATGACCGATATACTTTGTATTTGCAACCCTAATAGCAAGGGTAATCTTCTATTACCAGATCCAATTCCATTTTACCCAAGAAGAAATGGGGTGGCATCTCTATGTATACAATGTGAACAACATTCCATAGAGAAAAGAAAGAGGGAGGGATCAATATATATGTAAATTCAAGTCTCCAAATATCACTCTTCAAGGTAGAAAAGGCCCAAATATTCTGGGTCATTCACACAATAAAGCATTAATATATATGTTATACCTTCCCCCAAGAGATATATAACCTCATATAATGATGAAATAATCTAAAACAATAAACAACCATGTGATTCCAAGTATAAACTTCAAACTAGACAAATCCATAAGCATCATATTGGACTGGTCAATGAATACAATCAAAACAAGGTCCCACTACCTCCATCTATGTGAAAGAATGGCAATTAGGGAGAGAACTATACACCATCACATGAACAGCCCCTTTGATATTTTCATACCAATGTTAAACAAAAAAAAATACTATATCATTCCATAGAGCAAACAAAGAACCTTGTCAAAATCATCAAAATATCCACTAGGGAGTTGATTAATCAATGATAAATATGCAACATGAGGAGTGTACTGATAGATGAGACATCAAGTATGTCAATCCAAAAAGCGAGAAGTGAGTATTATCCAACCAAACAACCAATTCAATCAAATGAGTACCATATCCAAGCCAAGAACATGGGTGCTACAAAAATGTCATAACAGGAATCATTTCCATGAAGGTGTGTACTTAGTCCAGCCACTAATGCTTCATAGGTTTGCTAATGCAAATCCTTGTCATACCTAATGAAAATCAAAATATTTATACAATATGATGGATAACAACTCCATAAGGTGAAATTCAATAACAATGTATTTCTTTTAGGCAAGGTTGTATTATCTAACTTTGTGACTATTGGATTTGGGATTTACATGTCATGCATTAATGTTGAATTCATAATTAGACTGCCTAATACCTCTCAATTTCTGTTAGAAAATTGTTAAAAGCTCATTTTCTGTTAGAATCATATTTATTATTTACTTTTAGTTTTTTTTCATCTATTTATTTTCCAATACAGAAAAATTATGTGTAGTTTATGTTTTTTTGCAGTAGGATGAATTCTCACTAGTATCTCTTCACAAGTATCAAAGCAAGTGATGTTATTACACGAGGAGTGTATCCAAGGAAATTATGATATGGTTTATAAACTACAAAGTGGATGATCAACAATGCAACTTGCTTTTCAATGCCAAAAGGTAATGTGTGATGAATATATTTTCTACATGAAGTCATTCATAGTTAAAGAGTAAATATTTTGGAAATGATTTGTATTTTAACAAAAGTGTAGCATTCTTAGGAATAACTTTTTCAAATTCACTCAAAGTGATTATGCTTGAATTGTCAATGTAGTAAAACATGCTTTCTTTTAATGCAACAATAAGTGATAGTTCAGAGTCTCAGGAATAAATATGCCAATTTCTCATACATATATATTTGTATACCCCAAACTAAGTAGCTTCCAATGTAATCTTCTTCTTGTATTCCTTGGTATACAAAGAATGGAAAAAGACCCTTTAGAATAAAGGTAGAATTGCATGTCACCAATAACAACTCTGTTCCAATACTTCTCAAAGGAAGTAACACTTCTCAAAAAAGTGTCTAGAGCTACCACTTCCCCAAAAACTTTTAAACATGAAAACCTCTACGTTGTCTTAGATAAGGCTTGATAATTTGTTCATTCTCATCATTTATATTAATTGTGTTGGCGAGGTTTTAGTTTTTCCCACAACCATTGGATTTGAGTCTTGGAGATTGTTTTGCAACATTATTAGTTTATTTTTCCATTCTCTCGCCAAAATTATTAGGCAACCCATTGCATGAAATACAGTCTATTGTTGAATTAGTTCCTAGGAAAAACTGATTCCATGGAATCATAACCTATACAACCTTCTTTTGAAGGCTACCTACATGGGCTTATTAATGTTCAAAATGACTTATAGGATTTCATTTGTGTCCAGGGGCATCTTATGACTCTTGACTACTTGGTTTCTTCTTTATTGTATGTCTTCAATGATATTTTACTCCTTGCAACATATGACACTCCTTATCTTGAATGGTTACATTGTTTTTCATGACCTTCAAATATTTACAACTTAGGATTCTTTATCGTTGTTCAAAATATCTTGATGAGGTATAATATTTATGGATTCCATTTGTTTGATGACTAAAACCTTAGGTACATTTTCATTTGAAGGAAAAATATTCATGTTTACAATAATATTTATAAGGAAATGGAACTTTGTACACTTGATACCCTTGGAGAATCCAATATTGGTGAGCAAATCATGGAAGAATCCATTAAATATAGCATAAAAATAGGAAAACATACGTTTTATTGAGTATCGACATGGTTAAACATCAATTGCAACTCTAATTATTCCAACAATATCATAAAACAAAAGATCCAAGATGAGGATTGAGCTTCATCAACAAATATTCACTCAATCCTTAGAGTTGATCTAGAATATACTTTTGCAGCAACAAACAACAGACAACATGGGACTCCTTTTCAACCTCTCCTTCTCAACCTTAGACAACAGATAATATGTTACTCCTTTTCAACCTCAATAAACAAGGTAATCCAAGAGAAAAAGATACTAAATGTGTGCCAACAAGTTTCATTCCCCTTGGGTAATATTATCAAGCATATACCAAATCTTAAATGCACTTTATGGAAATAATATTCATAGCAATAATTCTTCCTTATCTTATTCAAGTTTAATTTTAAAATTTAAAACCCTTGGCAATATCAGCCTTAACTTGTGGCAAATCAGAAAGATATGTAAGTGTTGGAAATTACTAAACCATGAAGACAATTATAGATAAAAATCAAATCTACATTAAGACAATTTATGTTTTCATAGGTTCTACCCTCGTAGATATGTATGCCAAATGTGATAGCATAGAGAATTCCCATCAATTTTTTGAAATAATTTGTAAAAAAATGTTGTAGTATGAAGTGCAATTATTTGGGGGTATGGAGTACATGGCTATGGTTAGGATTCTCTTTCTCTTTTTTCCCAAATGAAAATATTAGGTCCAAAACCAAACCACATCACCTTCACTTTTTGTCAGCATGCAATCATGCAGGTCTAGTGGAAGAAGGATGGCACTATTTTCATTGCATGAGCCAAGATTATAGCATCACACCCTAGGTGAATAAGTATGCATGCATGGTGGACCTTCTTGGTTGTGCTAGTTGTTTGGAAGAGGCACTAAAATTCATCAAAATCTCACTATATTTTTTTTTTTCTATCTCAAAACTGTAAAGTCTTCAATATACTATCCCACTACATTTTAAACATGATTCTAAAGGCCCACTTCTTAGCTCAGAAAAACTATTTCTATTGTAAGATAAAAGAAATTTATTTGTTGCAAACAAGAGCTGCCTTAAACAAAGAAGCTCGACATATTATATTTTTCTTAAAATATAGCATATCTATGTTTGGGTGGATCAAATATAATCGGTTTATGTTTCCAATTTGGAATAACCAAATATCTAATAGAGCCTCTGTTTCTTGACCTATCTAGTTTTGGCTTGCCAGAAATATCAAATTGGTGTCTTATTCAAAAGAATATATTTATGCTAAAAACACATAAAATAAATAATGAAAAAAATGAAAAATAAAAATAAAGTGAAAGGCCCAAAAACCCTAACATTTTACTATAAAATAGCATGTCCTACCATTGCAAAATACAGAAATCTAAGTTTCTCATAATGGTCTGCATTTCTTAATTTGTGACAGCAATTTGGAGCAAAATATTTTTAGAAATATGATATTTCTATGTTTCTTGTTCTTGTTTGTTTTTAATATTAATGTGTTTTTATATATAGTTTTCCCATATCCAGATCTTGACTTGCCAAAACATTATGCAAATTTGGTTCTATATATGTTTTCTAACAACTTTTTTTTCTTTTTTAAACATGAGGATATTGGATACAATAGTCTTTTCTCATAGTTCTTGTTGTATCTTCTCTATTACTGAGTGTTTCATATACTATTACTAAATTTTTAAAAGTCATGCTCAATAGCATGTTGAAAATAACCCAACTCCAAAATCTCACCATGACCATGTGGAAACTTATTATTTTTTCCAGTGGAGTTAAACTGTCAGGAAAAGCAAGTTGGCAATGTCCTATAAATTATAAGTTGACATATTTTTGGCAGTGTTTATTTAGAGTATAGAATTAATCCTTTGATCATTGATTAGTCATTAATACGATAGTTTCATTTAATAATGATTTGAGTACTTTAATAAGTGAAAATATTATCTCCATTTGTGTGCCTCACTCATGCACAAGGATTCCTTATTGTGAGATAGAAAGTCATATCTACACCTGTATGCTTGATGCATGTCAACGAAATTTCATGTTAGAACAACAAATCTTCAGGTCAAAATGTCCTTAATTATTTCTTCAGGTCAGAACAACAAATCTAGTAATTCGGTAAGACACTTTTCCAGCCTAGTTATTCAAGAAATTTCAGCACACATAGTAGAGATATCAGTATCATATATTTGATGACATTTAAGTTGAAATTATATCATGCAATATTTAGTCATTGTTCAAGTGGCTAATAATAATCTAGGGGGAATCTCAATGAAGAAAAAATGACTAAGTTTGGGTGGTGTTAGCAACAAGGCCCAAGAGGGACCCAAAGTATCGATAGGAGTAAAAATCCGTGTAGAGCTCATTGACATTTTAGAATCAACCAAGGCTGAGAATAGGAGTAGAGTTTGATTGTTGAAACCTCATAGCGTTGCTTAATTTTCATTGTGTTGCACTTCATGGGAAACATCATGTTCGGCTAAATTTAATGACCATGACAACCCCATTATTTCATGTTATGAAAAATAACATGCTCTTGGGGGGATTGAACCCTAATAGGGGTATATCATCATTGTCACTTGAGCTAGAAAAAGTGTGCATGTATAATCACTACTACGATGGGAATGAGCACCCAAGCCAAATATGGAGATAACTAGCTCAATTAACCAAGACAAAAAGGATGAAGCTTTACTTGAGGAGTACATTTAGGTTCTTAGGATATATACTCAACATACTATCATTTTTATGAATTTAGTAGTGTACTCTTTCAGATTTTGCTTTTTCTTTTGTTGGAATCTATGTTACAAATATCAAATTTGAGAATCATTAAATTTGATTCATGTTCGAATTTTATGATTGAAAGCTATGTTACAAGGTTCAAATTTGAGAATCATTAAATTTGATTCAGGTTTGAATTTTACGATGAGATTCTAATAGAGTTTGTCATTAAATTCTTCTATATACATTTTTTTTTAAATATGAACATATTAAGGTAACAAAACTATTTTTTATATTTTACATGTAATAATTATATTTATATATAGCACTTTCTAACATTTAATATATAAAGACAAATATTAGAAAAAAATGTAATATATATATATATACTTTTTTAATAATATGGTATTAAATATTTACAACTTAAAAACTATAACATTTAATATATAAAATCACATATATATAAAAAACATTCCGTNCATTATTTTTTATAAAATCAACCATCTTAAAATTCAATTACATGTGTTTCTTGTATCAAACTTCCATTTCTTGCCATGAATGGCTGAGTGGAGGAAAGATTGATGGTCGAAGTGGGAAGCCATCTTTGATAGCTGAGATAAATATATCACTTTAGTATTCATCTTAAAATCATAAAAGTAAGGAGAAGATCAATATTGTTATTTTCATTTCATACTTATTAAACTAGTTATTTTGTTTATATCTGTTAATAAAATTGTCAGTTAGTTCTGTTTTTTGCACTTTCTTTTGCAGCCATATTAGTGCTTAGACATATTAAATGCAATTGTAGTATACTTTGGTATCAGTCAATATTAGAAATATAATAGAAATATGCAGTGTGGTATGAAATCAATATTAACATCTAATATTGATTTTTTTTAGATCACGACAATTGACAACCCCATACATGCTGATACAAATATGTTAAGTTTGCTTCAAATATATGACAAGAAGAAGATGATGGTGATGATGAGGATGATGATGGTGAGTCGTGACGATGATGACACTGATCAAGATAATGGGTTTGATGATCATGACGAAGATCATAACCATGATCTTTATGATGATGTTGGTGGTGCTAGTTATCTATTGGTGTTGTGCATGAGCATGATACACTTTGAATTGTATTTAAAAGTATTTATGTTGATATATAACTATGATAGAAATTTATCATTAACTTTTATATCTATATATGGTGATCAGACAATTTATTTTTTGTCATATTAATATATATATATATATATGACTTGTTTTACTTTACTATAATGATATCTATAAAAGGTTTTGATATGTTGATCATACATTTGAATTTTCTTTGATTAGATTAAAGAGTATGATGATATTATCGGTATTGTCTTGTTATGTTATATGTATTGGAAATTGTCAATGTTATTTTGATGAAGAATTAATATGTATGATGATATTACTATTTTTGAGGAATGTTGTGAATTTCCCTTAAACTTCTTCGTGAATGTTATGCTATAAATTTGAATTGAATTATTCAAGATATTAAAGAACTTTGTTATATTTCAATATTTAATTAAAATTAATAAAATGAAAGAAAAATCAATAAAAAATAATATATTTCATTATTAATAACTGAAATTAATATTCTTAATTAACAATGGATGAAAAACAAAACACAAAATAAATGAAACATTATATGTAGCATTAAATGCAAAATATGATGCAAAAAGGGATTTAACACTAGACACAAATATGGATGCAAAATTAGATGCAATACTAAGCCTAAAACTAGATGCAATGCAAGTCGCAAAATTTGATTCCTAACTGGATGTAAAATTGGGTGCTAAATATGGCACACAACTAAGCACAAAATAGACGCAAGATTGGGCATAAAACCATGTGCAATAGTGTGTGCAAACTTGGACACAAAAAAAGACATACAACGAGACATAAAATTGGATGAAAAATGGGACACACAATTGGACATAAAACTTAACATAAAATTGTATGAAACATTAGATGCAAGATGGGCACATAACTAGTCACAACACTAGGCACGACACTAAGCACAAACCTAGATGCAAAAAAAAAGACTTTAAATAAGAAGCAACACAAGGCGCAAACCTATATGCAAAAAAAATACTTTAAACAACAAGCAACACAAGGCACAATCCTATATGCAAAAGAATACATAAAATGGGACGCAACATTGGGTGTAAACTTTGACAAAAAGAGACATAAATGAGACTCAAAATTGGAAGCAACATAAGAAGTAAATTTGGACACATAATTAGATGCAAAGCTATATGCAATATTGGGCCCAAAATTGGATGGAATTTTGGAGGAAATACTAGATGAAAAATTGGACACATTATTGGATGCAAAAACTAGGAGAAAAACCATATGCATCATTGAATGCAAATTTGATTCCAAACTAGGTGCAAAAAAATACATAAAAAATGATGAAATACTTGATGCAAAACTGGCTGCAGATAAAGGTATAAAAAAGACACAAAAAATGATGCAAAAAATGGGCACAAAAGTGGATGAAAAAAATACGTTTAAAAATATGTTGTTGCCGGGAATATTTCAATCAGTGTGGACAATTCTTTTCACTATCATGCATGGTGTGAGTTTAGAAAAAAAGGACACGGTGATGTATCCTCTCCCTAGATGAGTAGACTACTTGAATGTCAAGCTCTATTTACCTTGAATGTAGGAGGTTGTCCTTGTCTTGTAGATCCTTGTGCAATCAACTATACCTGCAAAGAACTCCAAAAACAAGACAAAAAATTAGAGCAACAAGATAGATCAATGATCTGTACTAATGATTAAGGAAACTAGTAATAAACAATCAACATTAACATGGATCATTTATGGGAAAGGGAAACATTTTTGTGTTAAAGATGAGAAAAGAAAGCTACGACCAAAGCATTGATTTCGAAGATTTTCTTTTGCAATATCTTTGACTCACTCACACACACTACAAACTATGAAACATCTCACTCACAACCACTCTCTCTTTGCTTCCTATACTAGACTTGAATCCAATAGCATAAGGATTCTCTCTTGATCTCCCCATCATGTGTTCCATGTAGGTTTCTTTTATAATCCAAAGGAATCCCAAATGGGTTGATATATTTTGGAAGGTAGGGAATGATTCCTAGGGGTTGGGAGGTCAAGTGTCATCTCTCCCAAGTAGTTAGGATCATCCTCCATGACATATTTCACCTAGAAGATTCTCAAATCTTCTCTTTTTTCCATTTTTGGACTTCTGACACTCCTTGTGAATAGGCTAAGTGAATCGATGATATTTTTGGTCATGTGATAGGCGCTGATGATGCCTTATGCCAGTGGACAATAGGATTCAATCCAGTCTAACGCCATGTTCTAGGAAGCAAGGTGAGTCAGACTACCTAGGATTGAGCAGTAAGGCCCCAAAAGAAGGTTTTGTCCAGAAACATCAAGGGATAGGAGAATTAGGACAGTTTTTGGGTGTAATAGCATGGCCCCAAAAGTATGAATCTACAGGAAATTTATAGGTCAAATGCTTTACTATGTATTGATTCCGGTATCAGAATAAAAAGAGAGGTGAGTAAATACTTGACGCAAGACCAGTCACCAACTATCTGACTCATTCATGGTTGTGGACCAATACACTGCAGATCCATGTATAATGACCATGTTATGGCTACTTAGCAATACATTGTATATCCATGAGCAACAAGACTCAAATTGAAACATGGCTATGGAACATAAAAAGTAGATCCATGTCATCCTGACTCAAAACATGAATATAGCCACCAAAACATACAATGTGGATACATTTCATGACTTCGAACAATACTCCATTGCAACCTAAGGATAGGTACATATTCAAGTGAAGACCTAACCACTTAAGTTATTCATTACAATCCCAAATGATACGATTCTATCCATGAGAATAGATTTATTGATGTCGAACATGGTAGAAACCACTTGATTGTTGGTCATTGATGTATATCATTAACAAGCACGAGGGAAATCATCTTTAATGTCAATGATTCCCAAGGTATCCCAATACATTAATTTGAATGTGAATAGAGGAATTGTAGTCGAAAACTCGATGGAATCCTTCAATCAGGGGCCATTAATGAAAGCCTATTGTATAAAGTGAGGAAACCTGCCATTGAGGCATGTAGGCTTCAAGGTAATTTGACTCGGTTTCTAAGTCCAATTCCCGTATGATGTGTTGTTTCGATAGGAATAGAATCCTATAAGTAGGGCCATGATGTTTTCCCCATCGTCGACATGATAGAAGTTGTTGAAGTGATGAAAACAATCATAGGACTAATTCAGATGTGACCGACTTGAAGGAAGGTAAGGAAACTATAGAGGTAGACTGCAGAGGAGGTTTCCCTTGAATATTGAATGGCATGACAAATGACTTGGAAGCATTGAATAAATGAGGAAGAGACTAGAATTAATGCAAGGATAGGACGAGGCATTATTTGAATTGAATCAAAGGAGTTAAATGACTCACGAAAGTTGATCGACTCGGTGACAAACTGAATACCCAAATGTTTGAAATGAAAATGAATACAGGTGCAATGTTCAAGGGTAGACTATGATATGCCATTAATACAAATGAAATATGTTCCCCATTCCATTAATTTCCCCATCGTAAAGGATGAGTACCTCTTTGATTTTTAATGAGATGAAAAGGGTAACAAATACTCAATGTAGTTAATCAAGTGATGAGTCCATTCTCATGTATTTTATGAACCTGAGAAAGGAGGGGTTCATTCCTAGAAAGGGTCCCCTTTAATCGTTTAATTTTACGAGTCCGAGGAAGGTAAAATCAATTATCATTTCATGTTTAGAGAATCTAAAATGACTAAGAAGACTCCAGGGTGGAATTTTTCGTAAATTTAGTCCCCAAGGACCGAAAAAAGTATAAACCAGTTCCTAGGTGAACTCTTATAGTTGTGATAAACTAGAGTGTATCTTTTTCATAAATGAGTCCAATTGGTCTAAAAAAGGGGTGAACAATCACTAACTAGATGATCTTTCAAATACTTTTATAATAATGAAAGCATAAAGTTTGCTTGGCGATCTTTTCATGTTTAAAAAGTCTCAAAAAGAGCTTAAAATAGACTTTGTAAGGGGTTTTTTTCCATAAACCATTTTAACGAGTCTAAAAATATAGTAAAAGCACACTTTATACCTATTCACTAAGTGTTTAGCGAACACATCGAAGGTATAAAAAGTTCTCGGTACTTTATCAACTTAAACCATAGTATGAAAAAGACAAAAAGAAACTCACTCGTAGCCAAGAAAGTCCAAAAATACCCTGAAATCTCAAAAAACGATGTTAAAACATGTTTACCTTGGAAACTATAGAAAAACATGAGAAAAAACCCTAAATATTTATTATTCCACTATTATTTTCAATAAAAAAAATTAAAAATAGCCTACAAATAGTGGAATAGTAACAATTTTTTCACAATTGTGTTTTTACTATTGACATTTGGGTAAAACTTGTGCATAGGAAGAGATTTTGTGGTGGAGATTTTGGGAGTTACAGGACACCTATGAAAAAATCGTCTAAAATAGGTAAGATACAAGCCCTATATCTTCATTTTCATGGTTTATTTTTTTGCTTTGAGTTTGTGTTTTTGCAATTTGAGGCCGGTCCCCAAAGGGGGAGAGTGCGTGCAACCTGATGCTTTTCTCCCTTTCAGGAGATGCATTGACGCACCCCTCGAAAGGAGTAAAAGCACTGAAGGCGATCTATCCCTTAGGAGGATAATTTAAATTTATCTATTCCCTTGGAGGAAAGGAATCAGCGGCAAGGGCCTTCCAAAAAAACCAAAAAATGAGCAATTTGTTGAAATTTTTCCTCTTGATCTGGAGTCTAGCCAGTGTTTAATGGTTGTTCCATTGGTTTTTGATGGGAACTTTGCTCCCAATATGGTGATATGAAAAAAAAGGGAGCATGAGTTTGATCACAACCAAGCAACAAATGATCCCATGAGCATGAGGGCTTTGAGAGAATGTGGGCTCCTAAAATACTTCAGGGTTCCAGGAATGAGGTCTTATATGCGGTTGTTGGAGTAATTTATCCATATGTGGGATCCCGACCAATAGCATTTTCAGGTTGGGACTCATATATTTGACCATATATATCGAATACATCTAATTTTTTACTGGATTATATCGAAGAGGGATTCTAGTGGTACTTATAGGTCCCAAGGGTTGAGAGATGTTGGTAGATGATCTCATTGATGAATATTGTGTGGTGGGCACTAGATCTTAGGGAGGAAAGATCCCTATCAAGCACATTGTATACCATAATTTGAGGACTGTAGCCTTCATGATAGAGAAGGTAGCTATAAGCAGGTCTACCCACCAGACTACTTGTGCTCAGATGGTGTATGCGGTGGAGTGTATGGATTCTACCATATTCAACTGGTGTGAGGGGCTGCTAGTCAATCTCGAATATCAGTTGATGAAGTGTCAGAGGGGGTACTAAAATAGTTTGGCTACGGGGAATTAGTGGTTTCCTTCTTCCTTGAGTGGGTTCCATTAATGCGACCACATGTGCCTTTGAAGAGGCTAGATGTAGAGGATCCTAGGATTTTGAGATGGGTCAAGGCCATGGCCCAACATGGTGGTGGTGGAGGGCCCACCATCACATATAGTGCAGTCATCTTTCATTGGATTTGAGACCAACTACTAATGGTGGAGGACAACCCCTACGTCAAAGAAGACTTCAGTAGTGACCCTGACCTCCCATTTCCGAGGGGGATTAGTGGGACAATTGAGGTAAGAATAATACCATTCCATGTTTTTTTAATTTTATGTTGTATTTCTTTTTTTGTTCATTTTGAATGATACTTAGAAATACAACGTTATTTGTGCATACATAGGGCCTTCCCACCTAGTGGGAACCTCACCCATAGAGAGGTGAGGGGCAGTGAGGGAAATGGCTATCAGAAATGTGGAGGTTGAAGAAGAGCTTCAAGAGATTGAGGACAATATTCAACAGTTTTTTGTGGGATTACCTAACATTTCGATAGATGACCTTCCTAGGTGCTACCAGCGCTATACTGTAGGAGTATTTAGATGCTTTGTGAGGCTACTCCACTGAGTGTCCAGTGTTGTGATGTGATACCATGAGCACAAGAATTATCCCAGAGTGGCTTCCTCATTTTTGTATTGTATTTATAATGAAAGCTTAGAATCTTCAATTTTTTCCCTTTTATATGTACTAGAGACTTTATAGCTTCATATTTTGGGTGACTTTAACTCTTATGGCTTTGGTCTGTATCTCAACACCAGTTTATATATGAAAAAAATGATTTACATGTGTGTGTGTGTGTGTGTGATGTGTTATGTGTATGAATGACTACTCATGTATTTATGTGTTTCAATGCATGAAAATAATATTTAAAATGAACTTCAAATATGAGCAAGATACCAATCCAAGGAAAAATTTTCCAGTGAATCCACTACTGTATTTAAATTCCTCGTGGTGTGATGGTAGGAAAAATGTTCAAAAGAGCTTTCCAACATCCAAAATATTCAAAATTAAAAAATAAGTAGGGGGTTATGGATAGTGTAGACTCGGTTTAATTGATGTATAACTAACTCTGAATCTAGGTAAACCCTAATCTGACTCACATCGTTAGCTATAGATTTAGTCAACAAACCAATCACTACATGGTACTCTGCAATATTGTTTGTAATGAGACCCAAAAAATTTCCTCCTGAGCTCACCATATCACTGGTAGGAGAGTACAATACCCAGGCTTCTGATGCAAGATTCAAGGTGTAACTACTAGCACCATCTGTAAAGTCGAAATAGGTGGTCATCTATTCATTTTAAACATAACACTACATAAGAAAGTTTATCTAAGACACATATTACATTCACACAAAATACACACTTCAAAATAGACACAACACTCTATAAACACTATATATAAAAAACCTATGCTAGATGACCTAGGCATAGTATTTTTTGAGGTAGAGACCATTTTGAGGATCTCCCAGGGGTATTCCATCATAATCCATTAATTCATACACTCCTTTCACCATGAAACCACTGACAACGTATGGTCCATGCCACATGGATTCCAACTTTCCACCCCACAACTTGTCATGTTTCTGGCCATATGTCAATACCATATCACCTTCATTGAAGACGCGAGGTTGAATAGATCTGTCGTATTGATATTTAATCTGTTGTTTATGCACCTCATTTTCCAAGGTGGCATCTCGACGAGTCTCATCAATCTTGTTTAAATATAAGAACCGTTATTCCTCTGAAGTGGTGTTGGGTAGAAATTCCACGGACATCTTTAGAGAAGGGATTTCGCATTCTATTAGAAGAGTAGCATCCATCCCATATACTAACTGCAAAGGTTTGAAGCTGGCGGAATTTTTTACAGTAGTATTGTAGGCCCATAATGTGGAAAATAGTTGTAAATTCCAGCTGGATATGGCTTGTCCTACCATCCATTGAAGCATAGTTTTTAGTACTTCATTGATAGCTTCAACCTAGTAATTATCCTACGGGTAGTAGGGTTTAGAGTTGTCGTGGAGAAAACACAGTTTAGCACTCAATTCCCACATCATTTTATTATGAAAATGTGAACCATGATCGGTCACAATGGCTCGAGGAACTATGAATCTAGCGATAATATGATTGAAAATAAATATGGAAGTATTTTTTTCATATTTGGCATATGTAGGAAATCCTTAGCCCATTTTGTAAAGTAATCCATAGCTACAATGATGTAACCATGCCTCCCAACTAAGGTAGGATTAAAATGCATGAAATCGATGCCCCATTTAGTGAATGGACCAACAGTTATGATGGGATGCAATGGAGCAGGGTGGGTGCTCTTTTTAGATGTGATAATTTGAGAGGGCGGGCATTTTTTGATGCCCCCCATACAATCTTTAAATATTAATGGGCCAAAAGTACCCATCACGTAATATTTTTTGGGCAGTAGCCATCCCAAAAATATGACCTCCACAAGATCCAGAGTGACAATCATTTAAAACTACTTCAACCTCTTCATGGGTTAAGCAACGCTACAAAATTGCATCAACACCACGATGGTACAATTTATCATTATTAATGAGGTAATACTTAGTGTGATGATGAATACGATGACGTTCATATCGGGTTGCATTGGGATGGAAGCATTGCATCTGGAGATAGAGAATCAAGTCTCCACAAGAGGGGTCAGACGTATTAATGAGGAACAATGATTCATGTGGCAATGAATCAAAGGGTTGTGTATCCTCAGTAATACGGGGAAGGTCACACATAATCTCCGCAAAGACGAGAGACTTATTAGAACTGGATTTCACAAATTCTAACTCAAATTCCTGGAGGATAACGATCCATCGAGAGTATTTTCCCCCAAGCACTTGACAAGCCAAGATGTAATAGATGGGGTTGGAATTTTCATATATCATGGTTTTTTGGAGCAAGATGTAATGATGAAACTTCTAGAACACGATGACCATGGCCAGAGCTAATTTCTCCACATGTGAGTATTGGGTTTCAGATTCCAAAAGACTCTTACTAAGGTAGTAAATCACATGTTCATGCTCATGTTCATTTGTTTGAACCAATACGATACCGATGGTGGATAGTGATGCAACCATGTACATGGATTAGTCCTTGGTATAATTGGGTGGTTGCAATACAAGTGCATGTGTAATGGCATGTTTGAGAGTGTTGAACACATGCTATGCCAGGTCATCCCAAACAAAGGGTGTATATTTTTTTAGTAAACACATGAAACCGTGGGTTTTATCAATGTACTTATAGACAAATCACCATAAAAAGTTAGCCTTCCCTTGAAAACTTTGGAGTTATGTAACATTCGTAGGCATAGGTAAGTCCAAGATGGATTCAATTTTCAGTGGGTCTATATGGATTCCATCCTTGGACATGATGAAACCAAATAGTCTGCTAATATCGACACAAAAAACACACTTATGTGGATTCAATTGTATGTTGTAATGGAGGCACCTGAGAAAAATGGCTCTCAGATGATCAACATGGTGATCCCGCTACTGCGAATGAGCAATAAATTCATCAAGGTATAGTTCCACGATGTTTTTGATGTCATGGAAAGCATAATACATAGCGCGATGAAAGGTAGCGCTAGTGTTTTTCAAACCAAAAGGTAGCTTCTTATAGGAAAATTTCCCCCATGGGTAAATGAAGGTCATTTTGTGTTGATTATAAGGGAGTATATCTATCTTATTATAGCCAAAAAACCCATCCATAAATGAGAAGATGATGCTTCTAGCACAGTTATCAATGATTTGATCGATGTAAGGGGTAGGGAAATTGTCCTTAGGACAAGCCCTATTAAGGTACCAGAAATCGATACAAACCCTAATGGTGCCCTATTTTTTTTTTATGGGGACAATATTTGACATTCGTTCTATCAAAGGTATGGGTTAAATGAACCCATCCTTAAGAATTTTCATAATTTCTTCCTTAATGGTCGTTGCTTTCCATGGATAAACTTGTCGTAATTTTTTACAAACTGGTTTGGCATCAGGGTAAGTCCTAATCTCATGAACCATGATGGAAGGATATATACCTATAATTTCTTCATATGTCCAAGTGAAAATATCTCTAAATTATTTGAAAAGGTTCGTATAAGACTTTAGTTCTGAAACGGAAGAATTTTGGCCTACGTTGATGTTTTCTATGACTCTGAGCTTCACTAATATATCGACCAGGATGGTATTAGTAATGTTGCTCAGATTACCCTCAGACTCAACATCATATATGAGTACCAGTGACTGAGGATTCGTTATGATATCTGAGATGAAATCGTTGTTCCAAAATGGTCTTCTACCATATGTTAATCGGGAAGGAAAGAAGAGCGATGATGATGATGTTTCCAAGGAATATCGTTTAAAGACATGACTTCCATAATGGACTCATCTGAGGGAAGGGTATGCAAAATATAATCCAAAGATGTGGGTGATCTCTAACCAATATGGTAGGTGATATGGGTCTATTCCACCAAGAAATGATCATTAATGGTGGGGTCACTAGTGGACTGAATATTCTAGTATATTTCTTCAAAATGATTCAATGATGTCGAATCGGTGATTCATTTTCCTTTATCCAGGGATTTGTAGCTTGAAGCTGAGATCATGTTCACAAATGCATCCTGCAAAGGAGGAGGGTTATTCAGTGGAAATACTCCCATAAGAGAAGATTATTTAAGAATACCTACTCCTATGTTTTGATATTGCGAGGTTGAGGAATCCAAGAGTGGAACATTGTTCACAGAATTGGAACTCGTGCCTGGTGAACAAAAATACAACTGGTCAATTGTGACAATCTTCCCTTGGAATGTGAACTAGATTACCTGAAATACGGATGAAGGAATAGCCTGCATTATGTAGAACCAATTCCAAACTAGAAGGATGTTGTAATCTAAAGGAGCATCAACGACTTTAACGTGAATGGGAACTAATTTCCCCCCTAGTTCAACTTGGAGGGAATGAAGTAATCCATAAGGTTGAAAACCAGGACCATCAAAGGCCTTTAATGTCATAGATGAACGATTAGTATATGGGGAGCCAATAGCTCTCCAGCAAGACAAATACATGACCAAAGTAGAGGCACCCTCCTCTAATATGGTGCAATGGATTATCTTCCCAATAACTTTCATATATAATTAGAAATACAATTGATGGGAGATCCTATACTTGAAGTCATCCAGTTTGAAGGCGATAATGTTGTTATGTTCAGGATCCAGAGCTCCGAGGACCAACAACAATTTCTTACACTGTGCAGGACACATTTGGAGTACCTCGAGAGTCGACATAGCACATGGTGCCTGAGACAAATATTCAAATATGTTGTAATATTGAGTGGCATGTGCATAAGGATTGAATACTGATTTTTGAATAGTACTCTTAGGTGGCTGAAGAACTATATTGAGAATGGGTTCTCAATCTGAAGACCATCTGAGTAGGAGTAGGGATGGATACTGTAGTTTTATCTTTTGGAACACTATAAGTCTTTCTATGGTGGAGGGTCATTATTCTGGGTTCGAGTAGTGATAATAATCAAATAATTGGAAATCATTTTAACTTCATCTATGAATGATGAAGGAGACCCATGCAAGGACTAGCGGTCAATCAATTGATGTTGGGTAGGGAAAGGATATGTTAAAACTATCAGGGAAGGGGTGTTTTTAATAAATTTATTGACCTCCTCACGATGAGGACACCCTTTGGTGAAGTGTTCACCTCCACATATGAGGCAGGAAAACTTTTTTTTTCTCTTGTTATTAGATTCGACATCAAAGTTTTGTAATTTATTACCTTCCTGCTGATTCTTGGTTTTCTTGGATTTATTCTTTCCTTTCTTATTTATTCCTAAATATTCTGAGGATTGGACTGCATTCACTTCGATAGAAAGTGACAAGAGAGGAATAAGTCATGGGATTCAAAACAGTCTGATTATCAGATACAACGAGTTGGTTTTGTTTTTTCAAGGATTTTTTCGTCCATTGCATTTGGAAAGAACCAAGAATGCCATCATTGGGTGGTTCTGTTGAATTTCTTGAAGGATATGAAGTAGGACGAGGAGCATGGGGGATCAAGTCATATAGATTGTTTTACTAGGAATATACCAAGTCAAGGTACTGATCATGACTAATAGCTTTCTCCTCGGTAACAACACCTCCCATGGAAACATCCCTAGCAATGGGGGGAAGCAAAGATTTGGTAAACCAATCGGCGAGCAACTGATCGGGAATATGATCTTTTATCAACGTATGTCATCATATCCACTCATGTATATGATCAGATATATGGGTGGAAGTGGTTTGGAGAAGAGAGGTTAAAATATTCGTACCTGTTTCACATTTCATTGGTAACTAGAAATGTGTCAAAAAGGCCAATACTAAGGTATTAAAATCCCAAGAGGAATGTTGAGGCAGCTCAATATACCATTTTTTGGCCGCCCTAGTGAGAGTCCTCTGAAACAATCTTAAACGGATGGAACCATCCATCAAAGAATTGGATGAGCACCACAAATTATATGTCATCACATGGTTCTTGGGAACTTCACTGGGTTTACCATTGAATTTGGGTAAATCAAATGGTAAATTAACAGGGACAGTCAACCACGAGTGATCGTGATGGATGGGTTTGTTAATCAATACAGACAGATATGGAAGATCTAAAGTAGCTATAAATGGTAACTGTTGGTTAGGTTGAGGGTACTGGTAATACTGATAAGGAATTTACGGACTAGTAGGGCCATAAGTTGATTGATAAATGGCCATTAATGAGGTTCCCATGACCAGTTTATTGGGTGGTTTATTCACAAATGACCCTTCTGAGGGTCCTCCAAGTGGGCGGCCACCTAGAGGAGTTGGTCCTCCAAATGGTGGGCCTCCGGGTGGTGTCCCTCCAGGTGGTGGACCTCAAGAAGGTGGGCCTCTAGTAGGTGGACCTCCAAAAGGTGGGCCTCTAGGCGGAGGACCTTCGTAAGGTGGACCTTCAGAAGGTGGGCCTCCAAATGGAGGACCTACGAAAGGTGGACCTCAATATCCTCCAATAGTATTAACAGGTGGTCCTTCGAAAACAAGGACATTTAACACATTAATTGTCCCCCATGGGGTATACATAATTCTAGGGTAAGGAATTATAGAATAAACAACTCACAAAACTATAGGTTGGTAGTTTTGATTAACCATAGGTGTTTGATTTCTTGGATAGGTATATCCCCATGAAATTTGAGTAAAATTTGATTGAACCCATGATGGTTGTCCCATGCCAGAAGAGGGAACAACCACACTGGTATTCATGGAATGTATAATGACTATTTTGTTCCCTACAACAACATTTTTCCACATGCTAGAAATTGTTCCCCTAGTTGACAAATCTACTTGGGCTGGGGGTTTCCCCCCAGTCATGGAAAGTACATGATAATTAGAAACATATGGGATATTTTGCATAAATGGGGCAGGGATGAAGGGTTAACCTGGATCAAATGTGACCACGATTTGAACTGGTGACCCTGAGTTAGGATCCACATGAGATTGTAAAGGATCACTGTATTCTGGATTGGTCTCTCTCGAACGAACAAGGAAGGGAGATGAGCTTATTTTCCTTAGGTTATCCTTGATTCTATGTAAACAAGTAATGGTATGATGAACATGACCGATAATATCCTCCTTCGGAGTGAATCTGGATTCCCAAGGGGGGATAACATAAGGTAAGCTAATGGTTCCATACTCACAGATGGAATTCCCTAAAGAATTTTCCCAAAAAGGAGCAGTTGGACCAAATTTCGATGCCATAGTATTGTCTAATGGATGGGTAAAAACCCAATCTTGTGCATCATATTGACCCTCTGTATGAAAACAAAAGCTTGTATCTTTTGTAGAAGGTTGTTGAACTACCACAAGAGTGGATGGATTTTCAAAGGAATAAATTTCTTCCCCGGATTTAGTAACGGGAACTCCTTCTACATGTGAATAAGTCATAACTGGTTGGTCCATGGTTTCCCTTTCTCTTTCTTCCATGGAAGGAGGAAATTTAGGTGGTAAACCCCACAACCTACAAGATCGTCCCACAGGTAACTCGGCCAAAATGTTGGCCAGAAACTTCTACTCTAAATTTTTATCAAAAGAAGAGATAACACAAAAACAATCCTACGCAAGCTAAGGTCACAAGAAAACTTAAGTGATAGGAGGGTATGATGAAATTCAGTCTCTCACTAGGATTTCCAAGTTGTCATAACTCGTGATATACCACAGGGTCGAATAGTAAAATGTGAGGAGGGTTGGGACTGTACCCTTTCCTGAATACATGACTACCTGGAATGCACGTGCATAGTAGCTCACCGAGTGTTGTACTCGGTGTATTCCTCCAACAAGATGACAAAAAGGATCTTCTCAGTTGGTGTGGGTTTCCTATGGGGGTATCCCGATATACACGAGGTACATGGGATCTCAAATCTTTGTTAGTGTTATCTGATGCATAACCATTTGAAAGGGGCCTTCTGATATACTACCAAGTATGTGAAGAACCTTTCAATATACTTTAAATGTATGTGAAAAGTCCTTCTATATACCGGTTGGTACGTGGAAGAACTGCACGATCCTCAGGATGCAGTGCAGGCCATAAATGACAGCTCCTATATTTATAGTTGTCCGAACATGTCTTCTAACCTATCACTTAAATTACTAAAGATTGTTAACCTAATCTATCGTGTATTTTATCCTGATGGTAAGTGAATGTTTGTGGAATGTGGATCAAATTGCAAGATTACATATATAGATGCAATACAGTTTTCTCTTCGATGAACTTTACCTAGAGCAAGAGAGGGAGTTTTTCTTTTTCAGACGAGAGTACTATGCAACTTTCAACAATTTCACCTTCAAGATTCAAAATATTTCCAAAGCACACAACAATTTCCAATACTAAGCCTAAGAGATCTTTAAGATCAAAAGGAAATGAAAATTTTATAACATCTAAATTCATATTCTTTCTTAATCAATTGAAAAATGAAATCTTTTAATCACTCAAGCAAACCAAAAGCAATTAAAGAAAACAAGCAAAATAATCATTTTTATGTGATTTGAAAAAGAAAAGGCTAAAATATCACACAAAATGAAGTGCAAGAAACTACAACACTTTCCTTTCCTGTAGATCTAAGATCATTTTTTAGAAGATCAACAGAGAAACCATGAACCTAAGACTAAAGTCCACACAAAATTTCAATTTAGAAGCTTCCTACTAACAAACTTTGGAGATATAAATCCAAAGAGGAATATCAGGCTAAAAACACTATCAGACCTATCAATAGGGAAGAATGCAGATTGACAAAAAACCAAAGAGAAACAAAAAATGTCAAGGAAAAGTCTCAAAGTTGGAGATGGACTACCTTGGCACACTCTGAAGGGCTACACCAGGGCATCAGGAGTCACTCGATGCTCCTTTTCTACTACTAAAATGCATCAGTGGTGCACTATGCTAAAGGAGGATAGACGTCAGCAACACTCTGTGGCAGTAGGAAGCAGGTGTCAGTGGGGATCTGGTGCTTTTCCAAGCTCACCCAGGGGCGTCATCGGATCTAGAGAACCAACAAGGCTAGTAACCTACAATATCAACCAATGTGGATCAAACTTGAATGAAAGTGAGGTAAAACACAAAACTTAGAAATAAACTGAAATTTCAGCAAGGTGGATCACTCACCTTGAAACTCTAAATGAGTAAGAAAAAAATTTCACAAGTTTGTAATCAAAAGTGACATGAAAATTTCAGATATCTAACTGGGTCTGGTCTAGGTCTGATTGAATATTCCCTAGTATGGTCACCAATTTTGTTACCAGGAATATTTCAATTAGTGCGGACATGGTTTTTTCCCCTATCCTGCATGGTGCAAGTCTAGACTCAAAAGGACACAACAATGTATCCTCACCCTAGATGACTGATCTACTTGAATGTCAAGCTCTCTTTACCTTGAATGTGGGAGGTTGTCCTTTTTTGTATATCCTTGTGCGATCAACTATACTTGCAAAGAACACAAGAAAACAAGACAAAAAATGAGAGAAACAAGATACATCAATGATCTATACTAATGATCAAGAAAACTAGTAATAAATAACCAACATTAACATTGATCATTTATGGGAAAGGAAAATTTTTTTGTATTAAAGATGAGAAAATAAATCTACAACCAAAGCCTTGATGTTGAAGATTTGATTTTTCAATATCTTTTACTCACTCACACACACTACAAACTATGTAACATCTCACTCACAACCACTCTCTCTTTGCCTCCTATACCATACTTGAATCCAACAGCATAAGGGTTCTTTCTTGGTCTCCCCATCATGTGGTCCATGTAGCTTGCTTTTGTAGGCCAAAGGAATCCCAAATGGGTTGATATATTTTGGGAGGATGGTAGGGAATGATCCCTAGGAGTTAGGAGGTTCAGTGTCATCTCTCCCAAGTAGTTAAAATCATCCTCCATGATAGAATTTGCCTAGAAACTTCTCGAATCTTCTTCTTTTTTTCCTTTTTGGACTGCTGACACTCCTTTTGAATAGGATAAAGTGCATCGGTGCTCTTTGTGTTCATGTGATAGGCACCACCAGTGCATTATTCCAGTGGACAATAGGTGTAAGTCATGTCTGATGCCTTGTGATAGGTAGCAAGGTGCGTCAATCTACCTAGGATTGAGCAGTAAGGCCCCAAAAGAAGGTTTTGGCCAAGAACTTCAAGGGATTGGAGCATTAGGATATTTTTTGGTGTAACAAATGAAAAAAAAGACACAATAGTCAGTTCTTTACGAAATTTTACAATATCACCAGGTTTAGTGCCATATTGTTCACCGCAATTAGAAAAAAATTACACTAAAATCTGGCGCTAAACCCAACGTAATTTCTATTTTTTGTTGTAGTGTGTTCATAAATTTAAACCAATATTACACTCTAATAAAAAACAAAACAAGGTTCAAATTATTGAGATTGCATACATTTTCCTTGAAGGTTGATCCTAGCTTCAAATATTTCTCCAAGCCAATCCTAAATCAAATGTTTCAACACCTGCAAGAGACAAATACCTTTCTCAATGTTGATGTATTTAAAACTTTGGAAGATGTTATGATGCATATTATAATTGTTGTACCCCCATCGGCGATGTGTGTTACCCCTTTACAGGATGTATAAATTATGTCTAGACCTTAAGGTACAACCTTCGTTGTAAGTCGAGGCAATAGTCCATAGTTTAACATCATGTAATATGTACTTGTAGTCTCTCTAGGAGAATTGGGCCCCATGTGATATGACATGTAGAATCAACTATTATATTTGGTCAATGACTTGCAAGGGTATAAATAGGTAGGTTCTCTCCCTCATTTATACACACCATATACACTCTCAAGCTCGCATGAGAGAGAGAGACAGTCAAGGGAGGAGAGATAGATAGTTGATGAATACTTCTTATTACTACTTTTGATCATATTACTATTCTGAATAATTTTGCGGGGTTTTCTCCTTTATGGTTTTCTCGGTGAAAATATTTGTGTCTCGTGTAACTTTTATATCTTATGCATTTTGGTGTACTTGTTATTCTTTCAGATAAATATCCTAGATAATCTAATCAGATCTTAATAAAAACTAACATGGTATCATAGCCACTCTAAAATAAGGAACTGTGCAATTCAAAGACTACTACAATGGAGACTAATGGAAATTAGACTTTCAGCCATGAAAACCCTAGAAGACTGAATTTAGTAATCTTAGCACTTTCACTATAACTAGATATTGGAGAAGGCTCAAAATCCAAAACTTTTACAGAACTAAGAGAAATTATTTATGCACCTTGTTTAAAAATTTTAGCCTCATATTCTCTATACTTCAGGAGATATGGTTCCTCCAAATCATGGTTCTAGCCTCCTCCAAAATACAGTCATAAACATGTGACCTAGGGAGAATTGCTATATCTAGGGCTTGGAAGGTACAAATGAAATTTAGAAAGATGTTGTAGGTAGGGAATGAAATGTAGTTTTTGTGGTCCAATTTTTAGACCCAGAATGCGAAACAGTGACATGTGGAAGTCTGTACAAGTTTGCCATCCTCAACAGTCCCAAAAATAGACCTTGGAAAACGTAGAATAAGTCCCACTTGTAGAATCCATTTCTGCTCTAACCTATGGGGTTGGAAAGAAGACATATCATTATATCACACTGCAAAATTTCAGAGTGTAATGAGCCAAAACTTTGGAGATACAACATAATCAATATCACACATTTCTGCAGAAGAAATTGGAAAATTGGGGCTTCCTGTTTTGGGAGCTTCCCACCACTATTTTGAAAAAAGGAGTACATTGGACAACTCATCTTGAAGAGGACCATATTTATATCCATTCAGAATTTTGAAATTCCAAGTTTGGAAAATTAGGGTTTCTCTTACAAACCCTAGATCAGCCAGCTCCAAAATCAGGTCATACACCTCAAATCAATAAGATTTAAATCTTTGCTATTTCCATTTGAGGTGTTGGAGGTTTTGTGGTCATATGGAAACATATCAGAGTGTGATTTGGTTTTCATTGATGTCAACATAGTTCCAATCATATGATCCAGATAAGCAGAGGAATCAGGAGCAAATCCTCAAAGAAATCAATGGTCAAGAGAAAATACACAAAGTTTGAAAGGTAATTGGATTAATAGATCCAACAGTCAGGAGTAACCCCGCAAAAGAAATCAACGGTCAAGATAAAATACACAAAGTTTGAATCTGATGGACAGATCTGACAGTCAAGTATGAACCCGCAAAAGAAATCAATGATCAACAACAAATCCTTAAAGTTTGAAAGGTAATCTAATGAACAGTTTTGGCGGTCAGGAATAAACCCACATAGGAAATCAATGGCACGGAAGGATTTTTGTAGATGGAAGGAGGAAAGTGAAAAGTATGGAAGTTGTTTGAACAAATGTTTCAAACCTGAGATCCACATCCCGCACCAAATATAATATCGATGGTCAAGAAAGGGTGCACAAGATATCAATGACGCAGAAGGATTTTTGCAGGCGGAAAGAAAAAAGTATGGTGGTTGTTTAAACAAATGTTGAAAACTTGAGATCCTCATCCCGCACCGGATCTAAGATCGACAGTCGGGAAAGTGTGTACAAGAAATCGACGGCGCAGAAGGAGTTTTGCAAGCAGAAGGTGAAAAGCAAAAAGTATGGAAGTTGTTCAAAAAAATGTTGAAAACTCGAGATCCACATCCCGTACCGGATCTAATATTGACGGTCAGGAAAGGGTACAAAATAAAATGACAGCGTGGAAAGAATTTTGCAAGTGGAAAGAGGAAAATTATGGAAGTGGTTTAACAAAATGTTGAAAACCTGAGATTCGCATCCCACACCGGACCTAAGATAGACGGTTGGGAAAGGGTGCACAAGAAATCGATGGCGCGAAAGGAATTTTGCAAGTGGAAGGTGAAAAGAAAAACAGTATGGAAGTCGTTTAATAAAATGTTGAAACCCAAGATCTGCATCCTGCACCATCTCTAAGATCGACGATTGGGAAATTTTGTACAAGAAATCAATGACGCGGATTGAATTTACTGAAAAGGATGTGCAGAAACAAGTGTTTGATTTCATATCAATGGTCAAAAGAGAGGCCATATGAAATCGATGGTGTAGAAGAAGTCATGCAGAAAAGGATGTGCAGAAGGAAGAAAGCGAAAATCATGGAATGATATCTGGAAAAAATCACATATCCGATATCTGATTTTTTTCTCAGATCAATGGTCATAAAGAGCTCAAAGAACATCAATGATGCAAAATGATTGCTGCGAAACCAGTACTACGTAAATAGGACTATAGTAAATTTGATTTGAAGAAGAAAAAAAATGCGAAAGAAGTCGAGTAGCAGAAAATGACAATTGTGGATGAATCCAAATGGAGAAGATGTGTTGCAGAAACTCATGATTACTCAATGATTGGATTTCTTGTTTGTCATAAGGCATCTAATAGTTTGATTATTTATGGAAATGGACTATCGGGCATATGAACCAATAAAGGGTTTAAGGTCATATATGTATAAAAGGATGTATGTGAAGAGTTGTATGGATGAGCGCTCTCTCCAAGAAGAGAAGCTGGTGCATGGGATCGTCATCAAAGTAGGGATTTCAGAATGATAGAGGACTCTGCGTTCTTTCAAGAATATCGAGAATAGAGACAATGAGGGGAACCAAGGTGCATAATCAAATCCAAAATAAGAAAACATAGTTGGTATGCATTGTTATATATGTTTTTCTAAATATTATACTGAACATGTTTAAATTTGAGAAACAAGGGTGGTAGGGTGGTGCTAAGAAAAACATGTTGTTGTCTTTTACAAGTTGGAGTGTGTATAAGTGGAAGTTGGTGCTTCCACCCAGTTGTAGCTAGAGAATATTATTTTAGTTGGTTCTAGAAAAACATGAGGGTTGGTGCTCTCCACAAGAAGGGATTCATAAATAGAGGTTGCAACCTCATTTAAGTAGGTGCTCAAATGAAGATGAATATTTTTTGTCTCTATCATGTGTGTGTGATTGATGATCATCATATCTTATGTTGTACTTGTTGAATTATCATAATTGTAAATCTGTAATCAGTAATAATTCTTTAAATATTGAAAATTGGTTTAATCTTTAGAAATAACTGATTCACCCCCCTCACAATTATTTGAATAATTTCAACAATTGGTATCAGATCAGGTTCCTTTTATTTAAAGGTAGATATGTAAGCTTAAACATGACAAGTGATGAAGGATTTCCTCCAACAAAGATCCATTACTTAATGAATAAGTATATGCATTATGGAGCACAAGAATAAGAGTATACATACATTCATTAGGATATGAAGTATGGAATTTAGTAATCACTTATTACATCCCACCAAGAAGAATAAGGACTACATCTCAGAAAGAATCCAAAAAAATAACTCAAGGGAAATGGAGGTTATATTTGATGGATTTCCTCAACCTATCAAGGAAAATATAGGACCATGTCTCTTAGCTAAAGAAATCTGGGCCAAATTGGAGAAACTTTACTTAGTTGAGAAAAGAACCGAAACAAGCTCTCTAATTTTTGAGAATGAAATTTATGATGAAGAATCTTGAATTCTTAAAGAAAATCAAGGGAGTAAAACCATATAAAAAGGAAAAATTAATAAAGATGAAGAGAAATTATTCATGGAGATAGTAACTTTAGAATATCATTTAGAAATGGAAGGAGTTGTGGACCTAAAGGTAGAACTCATGAGTTCTCTTGAAGAATTGAGAAAAAGAAGAATGAAGAACAATTATTTGGAAGAAAAGTTGTCAAAATTCCAAGAAGATCAGAAATCAAAAGATAAAGAGTCAAGTCAAATTATTATTGATTTAAAGAACTAGCTTCAAGAGGCCAAGAATCTTGAAGAAGACCTAGATTTGCAGCTCAAAAGGAGAATCCAATAATCTGAAAGGCTTGAAGAAGAGATTATGCAACTTAGAAAGAAAATTGATGAGAAATACGTTCAATCAAAATTTGAGAACAACTCAAGTACTTTAGATGATATATTAAGTAGCCAAATACCATCAAGTGATAAATATGGATTAGGATATGACAAAGAAAATAAGCCATAATATCCCTCTTTCATAGAAACAAGATGAAAGAAGCTATGTTGTTGCACTTAAGAAGAAAGAAAGTAAGAAAATTGCTCCTCCCTTACAAAGAACAGATATGAATCCTATAAGACCAATGTCAAGTAGATATCATCAAATATTCCCGAGTCATTGCTACTACTGTAATAACTTTGGACAAAAAGCCCTTAATTGCAAAGCATTTTGGAAGGTTCACGACTATAAGAAGAATTTCAGGAAGACTAAATCCAGTCATCAAAAAGATCAAAAGGAATTCTTTGGATATTGCCATTGTTGTCATAAGTTTGGTCACAAGGGTGTTTATTGCAAAACTAAGGGAAAAGATCAAATTTCGAGAAGGAAACAAGACATAAACACATCAGATGATAGAATATCAGTAAGCAGGGTACCTCATGGAAATATGTGGAGAAGAGAGTCAAGTTACAAAGACTCAGAAGAAACACAAAATTCAAACATCAGTGAATTTTCCAAAGATGATGAAAAATAATATAATGGTGGATGCCTTTTCTAAAAAGGTCTCTCATGGACTAGAAGAGAACCCTGAAATCAGCCTTAGAAGGGATCATATACTCAGGGGGAGTCTATGAATTTATCATCCAAGTTATCATTCAAAGAACTTGTTGCAAGAAAGAAAATAACAAGTGTGGCTTAGTTATTTATGTTCAAAGGAAAAAAGGCCCCTGGTAAATTGATAATGGATGTTCAAACACATGACTGGCGATAAAAGTAAGCTTCTGTCTCTAAGTGAAAATAAATTGGGAAATGTAACTTTTGGAAATGATGCTCCAGGGAAAATCAAAGGAAAATGAATGGTAAAATTGAGTAATGGAAAAATGAAATCCCAAGATGTGTTGTTTATAGATGGACTAAAACATAATCTTCTTAATGGCAGTCAATTTTGTGACAGCCAATGTGAAGTTGTTTTCACTTCTAAAAATTACAAGATAAAATTTGTACCTTCGACACAGTTGATTGCAAAAGGTATAAGAACTGAAAACAATGTATATGTCTTCAAATAAGGAAAAGAAGAATTTCATACAAGAAAGTATGATGAAAGCTAAATTTGGCATAGGAGACTTGGACATTTCAACTTTGATCATATAATCAAGCTTGTGAACAATGAAGGCAGTAAGATCTGATAGAGGAGGAGAGTTCAATTCAGGATACTTCAAGGAGTTTTGTGATAAACATGGAATTAAAAGAGAATACACTATTCCAGGGACCCCACAACATAATGGGGTAGTTGAGAGACAGAATAGGTCAGTACAATAGATGGAAAGGATCAATGATGAATGAAAGGAATATTTCTCAGACATACTAGGTAGAGGCAATTCACACAACTACCCATATTCTTAACAAAGCTCATATAAGGTCAAACAGTGGTAAGACTCATTATGAATTATGGTTTGGAAGACCTGTTTCTATCAAACACTTTAAAGTATTTGGAAGTAAATGTTATATTAAAAATAATGATGAACTTCTTGGGAAATATGATGATAGGGTTGATGAAGGTATATTCTTAGGATATGATGCAAACAGTAAAGGGTACATTTTTTATAATAAGAGTCTACATAAATTGGTTGATTGTACTGAAATTAAAATTGATGAAGGAATCCCTGTAAAAGATATTCAAATAAGCAGTGTTGAACCAGATATAGAATATACAGTTGAATTTAAAGAAGAACGGGTCCAAGAATCATAAAAAGAAGATTCAGAGTCAGATGATGAAGGTGATAACACTCAAATAGATTCAAGACAGTAGACATAAACAATAGCACCTTCTAGAATTGTTTAGAAGAATCATGCTAAAAGTCAGATAATTGGTGGCAAGAATAAAGGAGTGCAGACAACTTAGAAAGTTGATCAAAGCTTCCGAACAATCTCAAATTTCTTTCCTATATATGATGGAATCTAAGAATTTTGAAGAGGCCAATGAGGATGAAGATTGGATTAAATCCATGAATGAAGAGCTTGATCATATTGAGAAAAATAGCACTTGGGAGTTGGTTCCTATACCTACAGATAAAAATGTAATAGGCTCTGAGTGGGTGTTTAAAAAAAATATGAATGAACAAGGAAAAACTTATGGGGAATAAAGTTCGATTGGTCTATAAAGGATATTCCCAAGTTAAGGGACAATATTTTGATGAAACGTTTGCACCACTAGAAAGATTGGAAGCTATCAGAATGTTTCTTGCCTATTCCACTCATAATAACTTCAGAGTGTATCAGATGGATGTTAAGTCAGCTTTTCTCAACGAAGATCTAGAAGAAGACGTTTATATAGAGCAACCTGAAGGGTTCCAACTGACAAACAATATTGACAATGTCTGCAAACTGAAGAAGGATCTATATGGATTGAAACAAGAACCAAGATATTGGTACTATAGACTAGATAAATAGCTACAGGACAAAGATTTCAAGAAAGGTAATGTTTACAGTAACTTGTATATCAAATCTGAAGGTGATAATCTATTAGTGGTTTTGGTGTATATGGATGAAATTATATTTTGATGCACTAATGATTCTTCTATGCAGTAGTTTGATAATGCCATGCAATCAGATTTTAAGATGTCAATGGTAGGAGAATTGTCATTATTTCTTGGTCTTCGCATTATCCAAAGTCATGAAGACTTATTTATCTCCTAAGAGAAGTATTAGAAGGATATGTTGAAGAAATTTTAGATGGAAGATTCATCACCTATCAGTACACCTATGGTTTTTGGTTGTAAACTTAGCAAGGATGATCCCTCACTTGATGTTGATCAGAGAACATATCGGTCAATGATAGGAATTCTCATATACATCATAGCATCTCGTCCTGATATAATACAAGTTGTTGGAATGGTAGGTAGATTTCAATCTACTACTAAGCAAATTCATTTGATGTTTTTTAAGAGGATACTTAAATATTTGAAGGGCACAATGACTTATGGTCTCTGGTATCCTAGAAATCAAAATCTTCAGTTAAATTCATATTCAGATGTTGATTGGGAAAATTGTTTGGATGAAAGAAAGAGCACAAGTGGAGGTGCATTCTTCTTAGGTTATTCTTTAGTTGCGTGGTTGAGTAAGAAGAAAATATCAATATAGTTATCCACTAGATAAGCTAAATACATTGATACGGCCACCTGTTGTACACAAATTCTCTAGATGATTTAGACACTGGCAGACCTGGAGGGGGAGTTGTGCTATAGAATCTTATTTGACATTAATGTCAAAGGGGGACAAGTTGTTTGTTACATATGATAAAAATATTTATTATTACTAATATAGCATGCATCTAGAAGTTGAATATTACCATCAATGCCAAAGTGGGATATTATTGAAGGTTTTGCAATCATATCGAAACATATCAGAGTGTGATTTTGTTGTCATTGATGGAAACTTAGTTCCAAGAATATGATCTAGATAAGTAGAGGACTCGGGAGAAAATACACAAAGAAATCAACGGTCAAGAGAAAATCTGCAAAGTTTGAATGGTAATCAGATGAACAAATCTGATGGTCAGGAGTGAACCCGCGCAAGAAATCAATGGTCAAGAGAAAATCCTTAAAATTTGAATCTGACGGATAGATATGACAGTCAAATATGAACCTGCAAAATAAATCAATGGTCAACAGAAAATCCACAAAGTTTAAAAGGTAATATGATGAATAGATTCGACGTTCAGGAGTAAACCCGCACAGGAAATCGACAGCACGGAAGGAGTTTTACAGGAAGAAATCAAAAAGTTTGGAAGTTCTTTAAATAAATAGTGAGAACCCGAGATCTGCATCTCGCACCAGATATAAGATTGATGGTTGCGAAAGGGCACACAAGAAATCGATGTCACAGAAGAATTTTTGCAGGAGGAAGGCAAAAAGCATAAAGTTTGGAAGTTGCTTAAACAAATGTTGAAAACTCGAGATCCGCATCTCGCACCGGATCTAAGATTGACGGTCGTGAAAGGGTGCACAAGAAATTGACGGCACGGAAGGATTTTTACAAGTGGAAGGAAGAAAGAGAAAAGTCTAGAAGTTGTTCAAAAAAAATTTGAAAACCTGATATCCGCATCCCGCACCAGATCTAAGATCAACGGTCGGGAAAGGGTGCACAAGAAATCGACGCCATGGAAGCAATTTTGCAAGAAGAAGGTGGAAAGTGGAAATTTATGGAAGTGGTTTAACAAAATTTTGAAAAGTTGAATCTACATCCTGCACTGGATCTAAGATCGACGGTTGGGAAAGGGTGCACAATAAATCGATGGCGCGGAAGAAATTTTGCAAGAGGAAGGCGGAAAGAGGAAAAGTATGGAAGTTGTTTAACAAAATGTTGAAAATCTGGGTTATGCATCCCGCACTAGATCTAAGATCAAATATCAGGAAATGTTGTACAACAAATCGATGACACTAATTGAATTTGTAGAAAAGGATGTGCAGAAATAGGTGTTTGATTTTAGATCAACGGTCAGTAGAGAGTCTGTACGAAATTAACGGTACAAAAGAAGTCATGCAGAAAAGGATGTGTGGAAGGCGGAAAGTGCAAATCATGGAATGATATCTTGAAAAAATCACATATTCGATATCCGATTTTCTTCTCAAATCAACTGTCACGGAGAGCTCGAAGAAGATCAATGGTGCGGAATGATTGGTGCAGAACCAGTACTACAGAACCAAAACTATGGAACGAGGGCTACGAAAAAAGAAAAAAAGTGAAAGAAGATGAGTTGCAGAAAATGACAATTGTGGAAGAAGCAAAATGGCGAATATGTGTTGCAAAAACTAATGATTACTCAATGATTGGATTTCTTGTTTTTCATAAGGCATCAAACGGTTTTATCAGTTATGGAAATGGACTGTCAGTCATATGAACAAGTAAAGGGTTTAAGCACAGATATGTGTAAAAGGATGTGTGTGAAGAGTTGTATGGATGACTGCTCTCTACAAGAAGAGAATCTAGTGCATGGATCGTCATCAAAGTAGGGATTGCAGAATGATAGAGGACTCTAAGTTCTTTCAAGAATATCTATAAAAAAAATAAGGGGAACCAAGGTGCATAAGAAAATCCAGAAGTAGGTCAAAAGAGAGTTAGTATGCATTGTTATATATGTTTTTCTACATATTATACTAAACATGTTTAAATATGAGAAACAAGGGTGGTAGGGTGGTGATAAGAAAAACATGTTGTTTTTTCTGTACAAGTTGGATCCTGTACAAGTGGAAGTTGGTGCTTCCACCCATTTGTAGCTGGAGAATTTTACTTTAGTTGGTGTTATAAAAACATGAGGGTTGGTGCTCTCTAGAAGAAGGAATTTGTAAACAGAGGTTGCAACCTCATTTGAGTAGGTGCTCAAATAAAGATAAATATTTTTCTTTCTCTATCATGTGTGTGTGATTGCTGATCATCATCTCTTCTGTTGTACTTGCTACATTATCATAAGTGTAAATATGTAATCAGTAATAATGCTTTAAATATTGAAAAATTGTTTAAGCTTTAGAAATAACTAATTCACCCCCCCTCTTAGATATTTGAATAAATTCAACATGAGGTTCTCATTTAAAAATGACTAGTCACACCTAGCTTGATGACAATCTTGGTGAAGCTCACAACTTCTGAGAATGGAAGTATAGGACCTCCCCGAACCTTAAAGAAAATTACTTTGATCAGTATTTCAATAAGGAATTTCTAAGAGCCTAAGGGATATGAGGCTAATGCTAGATCCAAGAGAATCATTGCAGATTCTATTAAATATCATCTAATCCCTCGTGTTTCATCCTTGAAGACACCAAAACGAAGTGCTGTTAGATTTTTATCATTCAAGCTAGCATTATATTAGGATCTTTTAACTGAGAAAATAACAAGCACAACAATCAAACACAAGAGACAATGAACACAATTTTTTTCCTCGGGGAAACCATAAAGGAGAAAACCCTGCAACTTCCTTAGAGGTAGAATCAGGACCAAAAGTAAAACCCCAAAAACAGTAAGATGATCTCCTGACAGCAGTAGTCTCTTTCTTTCTAGTCCCAGTAACTTCTTCTCCCTCAGATATGCGCTACAACTAAGTGTGAGTGAGTGTGTATTAAATAGAGAGGCTTACTTTCTATTTATACTAATTCCTGACTTGACAATAACTCACTAGGGCTGACTTCTCTAGGATATTCTAAAAACCCTATGGCCCCACAACTACGGGGACTTTAACCCTTGATCAATAGGAGGGTTACCCATAACAACTTGACATGACTTGTTTACATTATTGAATCTCCCAATAGGAACATCGAGGCATGACATGACTCAAATACATTACAGAGACTTTTCGGAATAAACATCGGGTACAATACATAAGGTATACAAGTGAATACATTTCGAAGTTGCAAATACATCAACACTCCCTCTTAACTAGGAAGGTATTCTCTTGACAAAATTTGTCAGCATTAGTATTCTTATCAGTATCAACTGGATCATCTCGTCATCTTCATCTTCAAGTCATCTTCATCTTGCATCTGGATCATCACTCGATCTAGATCATCATCACTGGATCTGGATCATCACTCGATTTGGATCATCATCACTCGATCTCGATCATCATGGGAACATCATCACTGGATCTGGATCATCACTCGATCTGGATCATCACTTGATATGGATCATCACTGGGTCATCATCACAGGTGCTATCTCATGATTCTTCTCATCACAGGAATTTCTACAGAGCCAACCCTTTTTCATGTTGGTTATAGTCCTAGCCTCCATGTAGGTCTTCTTGAGCTCTTATATCTGAACCTAAGTCAGAATGGCTAGCACTCACATCTGACCATGAGAGGAACACATCCAACACCATGTCAAAAAGGCACAACACTTATATTCACCAGCATGATAGGACACAACTACTATCACTTATGAAAAGGCACAGCACTCACATCCACTAGCATGGTAGGACACACCTACTACCATCTATTGAAAGGCACAACACTCACATCCACCAACATGGTATGGCACACCTACTATCATCTGTGGAAAGGCTCAGCACTTACATCCACCATCATGGTAGGACACACCTACTGCCATCTATGGAAAGGCACAACACTCACATCCACCAGCATGGTAGGACACACCTACTACCATCTATGGAAAGGCATGGCACTTACAATCACCAGCATGGTAGGACACACCTACTACCATCTGTGAAAAGGCACAGCACTCACATCCACCAGCATGATAGGACACACCTACTATCATATGTGGAAAGTCTTAGCACTCACATCCACCAGCATGATAGGAAACACCTACTATCATCTATGGAAAGGCTCTGCATAGTACATCTTATCATGTGGGAACCAATCCCACAGTCACATCAAAATGGCTCCCATCCCTAGGCTGAGGATTCCTGGTAACTAACTAGGTACCTCCATTCTCCCAAAGAATGGCTTTTAGCACTTATATCTGATCATGTGGGAACACATCCCTCAATCACATCAGAATGGCCCTACACTTATATTTGATCATGTGAGAAAACATCCCACGGTCATATCAGAATGGCCCTCAGCTCTAGGCTGAGTATTCCTGGTAACTGACCAGGTGCCTCCATTCAGAGAGTGGCATTCAGCATGTATATCTGATCATGTAGGAACCAATCCTACAGTCACATTAGAATGGCTTAGCACTCATATCTGACATGGAAGGAACCAATCCTCTCACCATGACATAATGGATCAGCCCTTACATCTGACCCTAGAAGGAACCAATCTTCTCACCATGTCAGAATGGCTCACAGACTCATCACTTCCCTTTGGAGGGAACCTTGATCTAGAGAACACCAAGCTTCTCCCTGAAGTATTCAAACTTCACTCTGGCCAATGGCTTCGTCAACACATCAACTATCTATTCATCCGTCGCAATATACTGGAGCTTCACTGCTCCTCTCTGCACCATATCCCTAATATAGTGATATTTGATCTCGATATGCTTTGACTTTTCATGGAACATTGGGTTCTTCGACAACTTCACACAACTCTGGTTGTTGCAATATATACAAGTAGCATCCAACTGGAGATCAAATAAATTAGACAGTAGATTCCTTAGCCATATTTCCTCACAAGTAGCTAAACAAGATGCGACATACTCTACTTCAGCTGTACTCAGTCTTGTCACGGTTTCCTACTAAACCAAGAGATCACACCTGATCCCATACTGAAGCAGCACCCTGAAGTTCTCTTCCTATCGATGGCATTTCCTACCCAATCTGAATCAACATAACCCTCCAGGTTAATCTTCTGATTCACCTCATACTTGAGCCCATAATCAATTGTACCCCTTAGGTACCTCAGAATATGCTTTGCAACAATCAAGTGAACATGTCTGAGATCTGTCAGGAATTGGCTCAAGGTGTTCACAGCAAAGCAAATATCCAGTCTCGTATTCATCAGGTACATCAAGGACCTAATCATCTGATGATACATCGTAGCATCAACCGATTCTGATGGAGCATTGCTCAATAGATTTAGGTTTGATGCCATAGGTGTGGTCATGGCCTTGCAGTCCATCATCCTGAATATCTTCAGGATCTCTACTTCATACTTCCCTTGTCTGAGCAAGATTCCATCTGCATTCTACCACACCTCCATGCCTAGAAAATAGTGCATCATACCCAAGTCTTTCATTTCAAACTCGGCAACAAGCTTCCTCTTCGTATCAGCAATCAACCCATCCACACCTATTACAAACAGATCATCTGCATACAGTAGTAGTATTACTAGGTTACCATCTTCAACCTTGTAGTAAAGGTTGGAATCTACTTTACTCTTGGTAAATCCCAAACTAGATAGAAAGTTGTCAATTATGCCATACCATGTCATGGGTTCCTATTTCAAACCGTACAAGGCTTTCTTTAATTTACACACATGAGATTCCATGTCATGTGTCTCAAAACCAAGTGGCTGCTCCACATACACTTCCTCTTCTGCTACACCATTCAAGAAAGCAGTCTTGACATCCATCTGGTGTATCTTCCATTTCATTACTGCAGCTAAAGCAAGTACTAATCTGATGGAAGTGTATTTGGCTACAGGTGCAAAATTTTCTTCATAATCTATTCCTTCTTTCTAGGAGAAGCCACGAGCCACAAATATTGCTTTATATTTCTCTATGCTACCATCTGCAACATGCTTGATCTTGTAGATCCATTTGGAAGTTACAACAAACTTCCCTTCTGGTCTTGGAATAATATCTCAGACATCATTATTCATGATCGATTGATACTCTTCAATCATAGCATCCTTCCACTCTTTCCTTTCTATTGATTCTTCATAGTTGGAAGGTTCTCTATCGATGAAGTCACATAATAAGGCTACATACACGAAGCAGGACCTGGTTCTTTTTCTTTCTCTATGATTTTCTTTTGGAGCCCCATATCTTTCTGCACCTTGGATAGCTTATCGTACCCAAGCAGATTTCCTCTTGTGATGATTCTTCTCCTGAGGTGGATCTACAAGTTCTTGAGGTTCTTCTAATTCTCGATCTTCTTCTTGAATTTCTTCGTTGATGGTTGTGTCATGAATTCTGGGTGCTTTTGTTTCTTCAGGATCTTCAACAGGTCTCTTTCTATATTTTTTGTAAGCTGAGTCTTCATCAAATGTTACGTCCCTACTGATGTCAATCTTCTTGAATCTTGGGAAGTATATTCTGTAATCCTTCAAGCTTTCAAAGTATCCCACAAATATACCCTTCCTTCCTAAAGGATCTAACTTTGTCCTCTTTTATTTCGGAATGTGTATGTATACTGGACAGTCGAATATTCTGAGATGGTTGACTTATGGTTTCTTTCCGGAGAAGACTTCTTCAGGGGTCTTGTTCTCAAGTACTCTGTGTGGAGTACGGTTCTGTACATATGCCACATTTCTGGCAACTTCTGCCCATAGATGCATGGGAAGATCTTAATCATGAAGCATAGCCCTTGCTACTTCCATGATCATTATATTCTTCCCTTCAACAACCCCATTCTATTGTGGATTATATGGAGTGGTTAACTCCCTCTAAATCCATGAATCTTTGCATAATGCTTTGAATTCATTTGATGTGAATTCTCCACCATTATCTGATCGAAAGGTCTTGATCTTCTTTTCAATGTGGTTCTCAATCAAGGCTTTGAATTCCTTGAACTTGTTGAATACTTCATCTTTGTTCTTCAAGAAGTATATCCATGTCTTCCTAGAAAAATCATCAATAAAAGAAACATAGTATGCATACCCACTTAATGAACTGGATGACATCGGACCGCATACATCGGAGTGAATGATTTCCAATATTCCTTTTGCCTTGCTCTCACTACTTGGAAATGTCTTCTTTGTGTTCTTTCCTTTCGCACATCCTTTGCAGACACTGTCATGTTTTGACTGGATTTATAGAAGTCCTTCAACAACTTTCCTTGCAAGAGGTAGTGCTCTGTAGTGCACATGTGCAAGCCTTCTATGGCAAATTTTTTTTGTCTCTATTGTGTCATGGATCAAGGCTTGTTCTGGATGGCCCTTCAATTTGTATAGACCTCCCTCTTGTTCCCCAATTACAACTACATCATCAATAGTCTTTCCCTTTGGCCACATGAGAACTTGTCCATGTACAAATGCAACCCTCATGCCTGTTGCATCCAATGCAGCTATGGAGAGGAGGTTCTTCTTTAGTCCTGGTACAAACAATACATCCTTCATCATCATAGACTTTCTAGATTCTAGCTTATAGGAGGATTCCCCAGTACCTTTTATTAGATACTGGTAGTCATCTCCAAGTTTCACCTTGTGGGGCGATTCACGTTCTAATAGATTCACAAAGGATTCCTTTCATATGTTTGGAATCCCCACTGTCTATAATCTAATCATTGCTTCCATGTGTGATGTTTCTCGTGAGAGAAAAAATCAAGACATATTCCTCATCACTTGAGGAATCATCACTTTCTTGTCTGATTCTCTTTGTGGAAGGTTCATCATCCTCTACAACATGAGCATGATGTCTTCTCTTGTTTCCCTTCTTCTTATTTTTTCTTTTAGGACAATCTTTTGCATAGTGTCTTACTTCATCACATGTATAACATTTGATTTTAGACAAATATTTTCTAGTGTTATTTTCTTGGAGTGTACTATGAGAGCTTGATCTTCACTTCCCATCTTTTCTTCTCGAGCTGCTATCTGAGCTTCTTCTTAAGAGCATTCTTCTCATAGACTGCTAAATTTGACTAGCTTCTTTCTGGCACAGATCCCTTGAATAAAGGAGTCCCATGATCTAGGGAGACCATTCAAGGTGGTCATTACAATCTCTGCATTCTCCACTTCTTCATCCATTGCTTCAAGTTGTTCTTTGATCTGGGAGACCCTTGTGAAGTATGATTGTATGGTCTTCGCATTTTGGATCTTCACATTCTTCAACTGGTTCCTCAAAGTCATCTTTCGGTTTATGTTCTTTCCTTCAAACAGTTTGGTCAGGGCGTCAAACATAGCTTTAGGTGTCTTTAGGGAGGACACCTATGGTATGAGGTGATCTTTGATTGAATCAGAAATAATCCTCTTAGCCATGACCAACTTCTTTTTTTCTAAGGCCTTAGCCTCATCTCCCTCTGGAACTGGAACCTCCTCATTGATGTAGGGTTCCAACTCATTTTCTTCCAGGACCAGGGAGATCCTATACTTCCAGGCTCGGAAGTTATCATCTCCCTCAAGCTTTTCATCAAGCTTGGTATGATGAGACATATTAACTGAGAACCTCAAATGGAAATACAAAATATTTATATCTTACCAGGTTAAGATGTCAGATCTGGATCTAGAGCTGAAATTCTGCAGAGCTGGTTCAAGAGCAGATTAGGGTTTGAATTTTTTGAAGTTCTGTCCAACCAAAAACTTTGATCTTGATCTCTCACTCAAAAATTCCAATTCTGTGGAAAGCCCTAATTTCTGGCAGCAATGTCGGGTCAAAAACTAAAAATGCTTAGAATCAGATTCTGCTTCGACAGAAAGATGTGTCCTAGAGAGGAGAGTCATCCCAACCTTCTTTTGCTGAAAATATGTGGAGAGAGATCCAAAAAGTAGGAAGCCCTAGTTTTCTCAGCTGCACAATGTCTTCTTCTCATGTTAGCTCTGATACCATGTTATATTTTTATCATTCAAGCTAGCATTATATTAGTATCTTTTAATTGAGAGAATAACAAGCACAATAATCAAACACAAGAGACAATGAACACAATGTTTTTCCTTGGGAAAACCATAAAGGAGAAAACCTCGCAACTTCCTCAGAGATAGAATCAGCACCAAAAGCAAAACCCCAAAAATAGTAAGATGATCTCCCAACATTAGTAGTCTCTTTCTTTCTAGTCCTAGCAACTTATTCTCCCTCAGCCATGTGCTACAACAGAGTGTGAGTGAGTGTGTGTTAAATAGAGAGGCTCACTCTCTATTTATACTAATTCCTGACTTGACAATAACTCACTAGGGCTGACTTCTCTAGGAGAGTCTAATAACCCTAGGTCCCCACAACTGCGGGGAATTTAACCCTTGATCAATAGGAGGGTTACTCATAATGACTTGACATGACTTTTTTATGATTATTGAATCTCCCAATAGGAACATTGGGGCATGACATGACTCAAATACATTACAGACACTTTCCGAAATAAACATCAGGGTACAATACATAAGATATACAATTAAATACATTCTAAATTTACAAATACATCAACAAGTGCTCAATGCTATGGCGAAGCAATCAAATAATAAGAAGAGGTCATTTTAACCACCTTGAATGACCTCCCAAGATAATGGGATTCATTCATTCAAGGAATGTGTGCCAGAAGGACATTGATTACCTTCAACAGACTTTGGGAAAGAGTGCACACAAGAAGAAGCTCGTCTCATAATAAGAGAAGAGAAGATGGGAGCAATTGAAGATCAAGCTCTAATGATTCAAAGAATATACCTCAAGTGATGAGGAATATGAAGGACTAAACTCTTGAAGAAACTCTTATCCATCTCAGCATTTGGATAAGAAATGATGCAGTTGTGATTGAAGAATATGATGAAGTTGAAGGCTCAAGAAGGAGTCTACCCACCAAATAAATAAAGATAAGTATTAATTGTCATTTTATGATATTTTTTGGTTGTGCACTTGTTTATATTCAGTTGATGTGTTATGCATGTTTGATTATTTGCATTTATACTACTGAATTTCACATTATGGGTAAGAATTCAATGATGTTGTACAGCATTCCATTGCTACGTATTTAGATCAAAACCTCTTTGATGGAATATTAGTAGTAGTACACACTCTTAATAACATTGGGGTAGAAGGAATCTATAAGTTATTGTGTGTGTACAGGATATGAATGAATGTTATAGCATTGGCTAAAATATTTGCATGGCTATGTGACATATATTTGTCACTATTAATATGTTTTGGAAATTATGAGATGTTTCTAATCATGCAACTAAACTTGACTTGTAGATCGTTTCGAAGAACAAGTAATGACATCTCATAAGAGGAACCTAAAGCTTCTCAGGTCAGAGACATCGTGGAAGAAGAAAGAGCTTTAGAAGAATATAAAGAGAGCGTTAGATCCACCTTGAGAGATGAATACCATATTGAGCATGAGAAATCATCCAAGATGAAGAATAATATAATGAGACTTCCAAATAAAGCAAGAGGCCTCGAACACACTCCATTTATGTGACACTGTTGAGCTACATCATTGATGTAGATCCTTCCAGCTATGAAGAAGTAGCCAAGAAGAAACAGAACGAGACTATGATCAAAGAGTACCAGTTGATCAAGAGGAATGATGTATAGGATGCGGTGTCGAGACCTGAAGGGAAGTTTGTGGTGTCTTCCATATGGATCTACAAGATCTAGCATGCAGTATATGGAAATATCATGGGATACAAGGAAATATTCATAGCACAAGACTTCTCATAGAAAGAAGGCATAGACTATGAGGAGACATTTGCACCAGTGACGAGGTACACTTCCATTAGATCCATACGTGCAGGTATGAGATGGGAGATACACCAGTTGACATCAAGACAACATTCTTGAATGGTGTAATCCAGGAGGAAGTGTACGTAGAGAAGCCATTGGGAGTTGAGACACATGACAGGCAGACTCATGTGTGCAAATTAAAGAAGGCCTTGTATAAGATTAGAAGTCACCCATGTCTCACATGAGGAGCTTTAAGATCACCTAGAGTAATGAAGATATTAACCTTTTCTACAAGGTTGAAGATGAAATCCTATAGAGGATGAAAAGCTCACATATGGGTGCGAGAGGAACTTTTCAATAAAGTTCAAGGTGGAGGATATTGGTATCCAATGGCCCTAGATGGATACATATAATATTAGTAGCAGAGGAAGCTACTTGTCACTCCAGTACAAAATGTTTCAAAACATAGAGTATGAAATGCAGAGGGAGGATGATACTCCACTTCAGAGGGAGTGACTCAGAAGATCCTCAAGTTAGACATGGTATGACGGGATGGACATCTTACTGATAGCCCTAGGATTTACTGGGAGTAAAGAGGATCCCAATATTTTCTTCAAGGTTGAAGACAGAAGACCAGTGATGCTCCTGCTATATGTCGATGACCTGTTCCTGACAAACGAAGAGGAAATCATTAAAGATGCACGGAGGATACTTTCTATAGAATTCAAGATGAAATACCTAGGGATGATGCACTACTTATTAGGCATGGAGATGTGGAATAATGTGGATGATATTTTCCTTGTTCAAGGAAATTATGCAGTGGAGATTCTAAATAAATTTGGAATACTGACCGCAAGGAGATAAACACATCTATGGAATCAAACTTGAATATTTTGTGTGATGCTTCATAATATTTGGTTGATGCCATGATGTATCATCATATGTTTGGCTCATTGATGTGCATGACTAATACGATACCAGAAATATGCTTGATGTGAACACCTTGAGCCAGTTCTTGACGGATCCGAGACATGTTCACTTGGTTGTTGCAAAGAATGTAGTGAGGTACTTGAAGGGTACAGTTGAGTATGGGATCGATTATGATACGAATCAGAATACTAACCTACACAGTTATGTTGATTTGGATTGGGAAGGTAGCACCACTGAGAAGAAGAACGCTTTGGGTTGCTTCTTCAGTTTGAGATCCAGTATGGTCTACTGGTTTGGCAGGATGCAGTTTTGCATGGTGCTGAGTACAACTGAGGAAAATTATGTTGCCACTTGATCGAATATTTGTGAGGCAGTATGTTTCTTTTGAAAGATATTATTTTATTTGATTAATCTGACTTGCATTTTTGTATGATGCAAAGAGGAGTAGTGAAGCTCCAGTATGTGATCCAGATCAAGACCTCTCAAAAGAGGGAGTGATGAGTTCTAGCATAGCTAGTGAGATAGGTTGTATAAGCGTAAAATCCTAGTAAAGCTCATAGGTTGCTCAGATGTAATCAGTCATGTAGGTTGTCCTTGGATGTAATCAGTCCTGGAAAAGCTCGCAGGTTATCCTTGGACGTAATCAGTCTTGATGTGATTCTATGCTAGAAATATCCAAAGTGAAGCTTGAGTACTTCAAACAAGACATGGCATGATCTAGAATGATACTTCTATCATATCTAGAGAAGATAGGTTGTCTGAGTGTAACATCCTTGTGAAGCTCACAGGTTACTCAGATGTAATCAGTCATGTCAGTTATCCTTGGATAAGTCTTGGAGAAGCTCGTAGGTTATCCTTGGATGTAATTAGTCCTGATGTACTCTATGCTATAAATATTTGATGCATCATATATCACATGGGAAATGAGACAGGTTGTCCCAGCAGGAAAAATCCTGGTGTAGCAGGTTTCTCAGATGTAATCAGTCCTGTGATGTGTTATCTAAATGTAAATATTGAGACCTGGTGTGGTACAGATGTTGTTCAGATGTAATACACCCTGTGGTTTGTCTGAGTGCAAATACTGAGCCCTGACATGGTATACTATTTACTCGTACATAATATGTCCCAAAGGTAGTCTGAACAAAAAAAATGTTGGATGCAGGTTGTTCAAATGTAATCCCTTAAGGTTGAACAGAAGAACATAAAAGGTCCTGGTGTAGAATTTTTTTGGATTGTAATTAGTCCGACCATATATATGAGATATATGAAGTTCCCATGTTGAGATGATAAGGTCTTGAAGCACGAGGAGGGTGCACCTAGGAGGTTCTACTGATAGAACGTAGGTTCGTCATGTAGAGACGTAATGTATTGAGTTTTTCTCCTTGAAGGTTATCACATAATGGTAGATGTAGGATTGTCTTGGTGACATCCTGACATGTCCCTATGTTTATAGAATGAAGGTGGTCTGCATCTAAGTTGTAATCTGTGTGCTTTGTTTTTTTTTGTGTGTGGGATAAAAGATATGATCTGGATCCAATGCGATGATAGTAGGAAACACAGGTTATTGCGATGGCAATGTAAAGAAGGTCCTGGACTGTACCTACGTGCTACAACAAGATGAAGGTAGAATACGCAGGATATTACTATGGAAATGTGAATAAGATCCTGGGCAAATTCTACATGAATACTTGCTCGAGATGTGATGAAGACCTGGCAGAGGAATAGGCCTACATCTAGCATGAAAAAGGGTTGGCACTTTAGAAACTTCTGATGACAGATAGTATGGTACGGTGATCAAATTACAAGAATATGACAGAAGAAACTATGATGAAGACTCTACGAATCCGTAATGATGACGATGCGATGAAGACCTGACTAGATGTGTTGATGACTGTGTAGAGAGAAAATACCTTCCTATTTAAGAGTGATTGTTGATGTATTTGTAAATTTGGAATATATTCTAATGTATATTATCATTGTATGTTGTTGTAACCCCATTGAGAATGTGTTTTACCCCTTTACAGGATGTCTCAATTGTGTCTAGACCTTGAGGTACAAACTTTGGTGTAATTCAGGGCAATAGTACCCAACGGTAACATCATGCAATATGTACTTGTAGTCTCTCTAGGAGAAATGGGCCCCATGTGAGATGACATGTAGGCTCAAGTATTATTTTTGGTCAGTGACTTGAAAGGGTATAAATAGGGAGGCTCTCTCCCTCATTTATACACACCATATACACTCTAAAGCTCACATGAGAGAGAGAGAGAGAGACAGTCATAGGAGGAGATATAGATAGTTGTTGAATACTTCTTATTACTTCTTTTGATCATCTTACTATCTGAAGAATTTTGTGGGGTTTTCTCCTTTAAAGTTTTATCGGTGAAAATATTTTTGTATCATGTATATTTTATATCTTATGCATTTTGTTGTACTTTTTATTCTTTCAGATAAAGATCCTAGATAATCTAATCATATCTTAAGAAAAAATAACACTAAAATCTGGTGCTAAATCCAGCGTAATTTCCAGTTTTTGTTGTAGTGTGTACAAAAATTTAAACCAAGATTGCACTCTAATAAAAAAACAAAACAAGGTTCAAATTATTGAGATTGCATACATTTTGCTTAAAGGCTGATCCTAGATTCAAATCTTTCTCCAAGCCAATCCTAAATCAAATGTTTCAACACCTGCAATAGACAAATACCTTTCTCAAAACACCTTTGGATATTATAAATATGAAATATGAACAAGTAAAATAATGGAAACTTAACATATTATCAAGTTCATGAACATAAAATAATTAAATAACTAAAATTTTACACCATTTATTGGGAAGGAAACAATCTCTTTATTGATCAAATGCTTGTAACAAGTACAATTACCTCATCCTGAAATGCACTTCTTGAAACCAAGTTCTGGGTATCCTTGCTCCTCTTTTCCAATGAGAATCCTCCAGCATAACATTAACTCCAATGGTATTCTCCTTTCCTCTATCCTATCTCATGTTTTTATCGTAAAATTAGAATAGGAGTTATGAGGCTAGAGTAGTTAGGGAAGGTGGGTAGGTTACCATATCAACCTCAACCACCTTTAAAACTAAATGCTTTTTTATTTTTAACGATTTTTTATGGAAATGTAGGTGTAACTAGGGGAAAATGCATGTAACACACGGGTTTTCCTTGAGGAAACTCGTGTGTGTGACTTTTAGGATAAAATGTGATTTTTTTTGTGGTCAACTCGCGTTTAAAATGTGACTTTCCATACTACCACCCATGTTTATGCCCTAAAACATAACAAAAAGTGTACATTTTGGAGTAAGCATTGAATGACTAAGACCATATCCCTCTATAGAAACTAGGCTCTTCAATCCATTTGTCCTTTTGTGTGACAAAACATTTAGTATCGTCACTCAAATAGAGAAGTGTCGATTTGAGGGATAATAGATTCCCCCTAATGTGTGAGGTCAGAGGGAAAGGATGGTCAAAATATATTACACTAGAGAAGAGAAACGTAGAGAACCCTGAAACAAGGCTACAAGAAATACCTGAAAAAGATAAATAAGAGGTCATTTTATAATATCATCACTGAGAGGATGCCATGTTCAATAATATGGAACACTAGCTCTGTTACAAGACAGATCTACTCTACACATCATTTTATAAGGGACACATGGCCATGAATTTTTTACAAAGTGGATTGTAGCCACATGAGTACAAAGGTAGATATTCATAAATCGAGTCATGTCACAAAGAATGGCATGATCTTGTGCAAATCAGGTTTTATAAATTGTAAACCCAAGGTCTTCATCCAAATCCAATGAAGAGTGTGAATCCTAACCATGTGAATAACGTAGTTGAAGTCGAACATGGAGGATACTGTCAGAGTACCAGTTGAAAAGGTGAACCAAAAACCAATGCAAGGGAAACCTCCAAGAATGGAAAGTGGATCTCACAGTACTATATTTATGAGAAGGAAGGCATTGATGAATCCTTCAACAACTCATGCAAATAAATTAGTATATTGTATCAAAAAACATGGAATAGATCAACATCATGGATGGCCGACATAAAAAAAGGTTAAGACAAACTGCAAAATGGCCTACTGAGTTTAAGGATCCTTAAACAGTGAGCATGAAACAAAAAGTTATTCAGGAATCATTCGACTCAAAGGAAATAATGAGACAAATCTGCAATGTACGAGACATTAATATATTCTCCATATGATTGGAAGACTAACCAATTGGAGGAGTAATAAATCTGATTTCATACTAAAACCAAAAGCCCAGAACATAGAACCTGACTGTTGAGAGACTCAAATTGGTTCTCTTTTTTCAAGGAAAATGTGAACTTGTTTCCAAGCAACTGATGATTTATGGAGATCATTCCCTTCCCTTTCTCTTTTTAAATAATATTTCTTGTAGATATTTTAAAGAGTCCAAGAAAGAAAACTTGGAACCTTCTTCATTGTTGAGAAAGCTCTAAGAAGAGATAGAAGAATGCTTAGCAAATCACTAATCCATGGATTTTATGAGCCCAAATTAGTAAGCACTCAATGGTGTTTTCACAATTTGAGAGTCTGAAAAATGCCCTAGAATACTTTGGAGGGGGGACTTTTTTGTAAAGTTAGTCTCCAAAGTACAAAAAATTATAAAACAATCCAAATGAGAACTCTCCTAACTCCGAAGAAATAACGTATTCATTTTTTGTAATTAATCGGCGAGGTCCGAAAAAGGGTTAAAATATCACCATGCTGACGCTCCTTCAAGAACAAGCATATATTTTTAGTTTAACGAGTGTGAAGAAAAGAAATATAACTCGTGTTGTTCCTTTAATTTACGAGTATGGGGCAACAAACAGTAAATTCAATTACTTTGTATTGATGTTTAATTAGCATGACAATAACACAAATAATGCTTGAAATATTTTTCATGTATTAATCCAAAGCACAAAAAATAAAATGTTAGCTCAACAAGGTTCATTTTTTGTAATTTTAGTCCCTCGGGTCCGAAAAATAGATAAACCTATACATGGGAATACTCTTCTAGTCGAGGTGAACTAGAGTATTCATTTTTCATAAGTGATCAACATGGTTTAGGAAAGGGTTAAACTTATACCAATGTGGATGATCCTTCAATTCCTCTAACGAGTTTTAAAGAACAAGTGACATCGACAATCTTGTCATGTTTAAGGAGTATGACAAGGGATTAAAGGTAACTCCATATAACGGGAGCCTGATAGGATAGGTAATTAGGAGAATAGAAAGAATATGAGCTTTTTTTTTCCACATAGAAGAAAGCTAACAAGGCTTTCAAAACCTAACAACATGCATCATGGGCACCATGATGAAAACAAAGGTTCTAACTAGGGTATCCCATGAAGGATGGATAGGTTCTAGTCCATGATAGAACAACAACAATTGAAGGGTATTGGGGGTTAAAAGTCACAGTCCATGGAGGAAAAGTTAGTCCTACGGCTTTAGATGGAGTAAAGTATAAGTGCAAAATGCAGGGTAACAATATCCTATCCTATATGTCAGGATATAATATGCAACTTTTTCATCCATATATGTGAAGAGAACTTGAAAAAATCAATTAACCATCAATACCTAGGCAAAAGGTCAAACAACATTAGTCATTATAGTAAATATGAAATAGAAACTATATAAAGTGGGTAAATAGTTGAAAAACAATTACCACAAATAGTAACATTTGGTTAAAAAACTATGTTATTTGTTATTTTGCCTTGGAGTGGAGAAAAAAATCCCTAGACCTTCAACTACAAATTGTGACCAAACCGATGAACCATTTCTAGAACCACGAATTGCAAGTAGACCATCTCTCTCTATACTTCATTTTCATATAATTTTTTGATTTTTTTAGTGCAATTTTATGTGCTTTTATGAGGTTATAATAGTGAAAATGTGTACACATGGGTGGATGCTTTTGCACTAGCATGTTCACAGAAAACACTCTAGTGAACAATCTTCCACTTGTGTGTAGCATGTGCGTTGATAAACTATCTACAAGTGTTTTCTGCAAAGCATGACGAAAATCATGGATGCTGATCAAAATGGAAAAAATAATTTAGGTATGGAAATCATATGGCGTGAAAGGGAGAATGAGGATATGGATAGAGAGGCTATGTGATACCCATTGACTTTGAATGCACTACGTCGATATGGATTAGTCAAAAAATTTCGAACGGTGAATATGCAGGCTCAATTGAGAATTTTGCAAACACTAGTAAGGTATTGGGATCTCGAACAAGGAGTGTTCAATATTCATGGTGAGATACTGGAAATCACCATACAGGATATTTAATTTATCATTGGTTTATGACATCATCGGGTAGCCATGAGATTAACTGGTTCGGGCCATGCCTTTGGTACATTGAGCATTCCTGACTATGTGAATACCTACTGTGTGTCCAGGAACACAAAAATAAGGGAGCAAGGTTACTATTGGAAAAATTGCAAGTTTCCCATTGAAATTCATTGTGAGTACCATTACATGGGTTTCAGGTTTGGCGGCATTACACTTGGCTAAACGCAACCACATGCATCTTGGTATAGAATGCTTACGAAATATAGTTTTTTATTGGTGTATCAGTCTTGTAGTAAATATGAAGAAACAAATCAGTGACTACGATATGGGAAAGAAGAAAAAAATTGGTTATCCAAGCATTCTAATTGAATTTTTCTTTGAGCAGGTTTCGACCTTGAGCCCAAGAGTTACCGTCCCACTCCCCTATCCTTGTGAGCATAGACTTACAAGATGGGGCGATGTCTTGGTGAGGCAGGGAGGTGGAGACACAAGTGCTACATATGATGATGACTTTTAGGAATGGTGAAGTCGACAAGTTCCTTCCATTGAGTATTTTCCATATGAAATATTAGATTTTCGTAGTGATCTTGAACTCATGCTTCCTCTTGGCGAAGCATGGGGAGAGATTGGTACGTTTTGTTTTTATATATATTCACTTTGTATGGGATTTTATTAGTAAATATGTACACATATGTATTATGAATCTAATCCTAATGTATATATTGAACAAGTACGGCCAGATAAACATCTAAGAATAATTGTACGACCGATCGAGGTAGGCAGAGCTAACGCCATGCTTAGGACACTTGACGAAAAGATGCCTCGGTTGACTCATGATATTTCTACGATATGGATGGATAGGATTCCCATTGAGATACAAGAGAATGTAGTGGGGGTTCCCCCTACATAGTTGAGATTGATGTGGAAGGTGTTTATATGTGTCCTTTGTTACCGAGAAGTAGTGGTAAAGGGAGTTAAGGCTCTAGCCTCTCCTTAGTATTTTACAGCATCATGAGGGATTATGATCCCAGTTTTGCATTTTGATATGTACGTATTGACTAGAAATGTAGAATTGGACTTGGTTTATTATTTTGGACCTATTATGTATGTATATATATATATATATACATGTTTATGATGTATGTCTTATTATTATTTAAAGTGTATGAGACAAATGTCAGTCAAGGATATAGTTTGCATATGCATTAATTAATGTGTTATGATATATTGATATGTGTTTATATGTAATATAATCAAATTTTATTTCAAGTAATCAAATCTTTAAAAAATTACAAAGAAAAGAATGATTCCTCACCCAATAATCACAATTGAGTTGAGATACAGCTAACTAAGATTCAAGTCTAACCTCAAGACACAAAATTTCGTGAGAAGAAGAATCTCGCAGTAGCTCAATAACGTTGTTATATTCAACCATTTTGTTAGTATCAGGGCCTAAACAAGCACCTCTTGAAGCAATTAGTTTTCCTGCAAAAGAATAGATAACCCAAGAAGCTAAGGCAAGATTGCAAGTGTGACGGATAGCACCATCAGCAAATTCTATGAAGCACTCAGTAGAAATATGAAACAAAACCAAACTTACTTGAGAAAAACTAAATAAAAGAATAAAAAATAAAAAAATTGTACAACTATATACAAGAAAAATCATATATCCTAGGCATAATACTTTTTCAGGTAGAGCCCATTTCAAGGCTTCGGAAGCTTATCTCCCTCGTAATCCACTAATTCATATGATCCTTTCTTCGGAACTTTAGATATTATGTAGGGTCTGATCCACATTGACTTAAACTTGCATGGACCCAAGGGTTCTTTGTCTTGGCCATAGAAACAAGATATCCCTCAGATAAAATCCTAGGTTTAACAAACTTATCTTATATTTGACTCTTTATCTGTTTTTTATGTGCTTCATTTGTTGTAATTGCATCTCTGTGTTTTTCATCTAAGTGTTCTAAATGTAGTGTTAGCACTCAGAATTTACCCCCGGTTGTGAAAGGATAATCCCAAGGTAAGCACAAAACCAAGCTTTATAGGAAAGTTGACTTCTTTCCTTCTAGAGAGAGATCTCTCAAGTAATAAACTCAAGGTGAGAAATGTTTGAAAGAAATAAAATTTAATAATAATTGTGACTGAAACTAGTGCTCATTGGGCATGGAGTCATGTATGATAACAAATAATGACAGTTATTTTGCAAAGGAATTTAAACAGAGGCAGGGTAGATACTTCTTCACATTCAAAATGTTGATTGTCTAGCAATAAAGAGAAATTTAGAGATAGACCATCAATATGGGCATTTAACAAGGATGAATCCAATATTAAATTTTGCATAAAAGGTCTATGGATACTTGAAAGAAAAGGATCAGAGCATATGATTATGATTTCTAATCCAATGTAGATTCATTCAAGCATGAAAAAGATGACAAAATGAAAAGGTAACAGGAAACACATTCACATAGAGAAGAGTAAGTATAGACTTCAAATTCAACAAAGTAAGAATATTTGTAAAAACGCTTGCTTGGCTCTAAAATATTTATTGATATTTGGAAACTCTCTTACAATATCTATTTTTCTCATGCGTTCTAACCCTTTTTACCTTGCAAAATGTTGCTTAAATAAAAAACATTATCCTTGAGCTGATAACTACTTATATTCTAAAAATAGAAAAAATAACTGCCTTATTACATTTTTCATATGCTACCTAACTAGCTAACTGCTCAGAAATTTATTACAAAGTTTCAAATAAACTAGTCTTCGACAATCTTCAAAATCCATGCATTGATGAAACTTGTATTTGGTCCTTCCAAATTTATCCATTGTCTCCCCTTGCTCAACAATTGGAAGCTCTAGACTGTGCATTTCTCTATCTAGTACTCTTAACTCTACATGATCCACATATGAATTTTTTTATAATTGAGTACATATAGTTCTGAAAGTATTAATTATTTCAAAATCGTGACTGCCAATTTATCCACCCCATTTTTTCCAGACAGTGACTGATTCATGTCCTCAAACTTTCTATGATTTAATTTTCATTTTACCAGCAGAGCCTAATATTCCACCTGAGAAAAGAGTCTTCCACCTCCTTCCCAAAAAGAAGGCAAACCCTTTTGAAATAGTGACACAAATGAATTCTTAAAAACCTTCACTTGGTGTTGCATAATGTCAATTTTGGCTTGGACTATATCTATATGTTGTTGTTTCCCTACCACTTTCCTGGACCATATGATGACTATGATCATGTCCTTTATTGCCATGGTTCTTAATTCTTCTTCTAACAAAGCATTCAACAAATTGATAGTATCATTGGTTTTATCTAAATGCTTTTTATTTAGGGATTCTTTCACAGCAGTGCAACTTTTCTTGGCATATTTTATGACCATTTCTTTGTCAGAAATATAGTTTAAATAGGGTCTAATATTTATAGCTTCACCTATGATTATATCCCAAATAATATGCCTTGCTCCCTGCAATGGCAATTTCTCATTCAATTGCTTTTCCAATTTGTCATTTTTATCTAACAGATCTTTACATTTGTTTTCCAAAGCTTTATTTTCTTCTTATTTATTCAAAGGTGCATTTTCCATATTTTTGTTTTGGTATTTTAAACAAACAATCTTCAAATACTTTAACATTATTGCATACATAGCCTGCACAATAGACTTTGTACTAGTCTGTGCAGTAGGTTGAACGACCTGTACCGCATCCTCCTTTATTTTATCTTCAACCTCATTTTCCAAAGTAAATTGTTTTTCTTTTAAGGCATTGGCATTTTGAACCAGTAGAGTTGTCTCTTTCTCCCATTCTTTCTATTCAGCAACAAGCTTCAGCAATTTTTCTTTTTTGTGACTTAGTTCGTCAGTCAGTAACTATTTTCCCTCTCTAATTCAATCAACTCTGAAACCTGAATCAACTGTTTAGCAGGGATCTTCAATTTTTTATTTAATAGTTGGAGGATATTGTCCTTTTCAGCAAGTATATTTTGAGTGACTTCTCCTTGATTATCTTCATTATCAATGGTCAAAAGGTCCCCTTGAATATTTTTAATTTGTTGTTGATATGCCTTATTTTCCACCCATTCCTGTCTTAATTGATTTTCAATTTTTTTCCTTGTAAATTGTAGCTTTGAAACTTTTAAAGTAGATTTCAATAAACTACTATAAATTACATCCCTGGCCTACTTGTGTAGGTGGATCATATCTGGCACTGGGATGTTTTCCAAATTCAATCTCATTTCAGCTACTTTATTCTTAGTGGCCACTGCTAAGTTTCAAGTATTTTTAGCATGATCAGTGACAGTCACTAAAGAAACATCTTTGCTATAAATTTTTCTGACATCTGAATATAATTTTAAAGACTCATCTACAAATATCTCTTTGTCATTTTTATATCTATCATACAATTCATCCCTAGATTTAAATCTATGAGTGGAAACCTGAAGAACATCTGAGAATTCATATTGTTTCATTTCAAAGGCTGGTCCTTTGGTTTTTACTTGCTTTTTTGGGGCTTTATTCTTAACAACTTCCAGTAACCATCCTTCAATTTAAACTTTTTTTTCTGTTATTGGCCTCTGAACTTGCCTCTTCTTCTTATATCTCTATAGCTTATGAAAAGGTCCTTTTATATGTTGCTTCTATACTGCTTACAAGGGGAGAAATTACCTCTGTAGATTTCTCTATTGCTAATGGATTTTCTTCTGAAATATCAACATTCTCCACTTGTATTGGAAAATCTAACCAATTTTCCTTTTATGCCAATCCTTCAACCTCCTAATGTTCAAAAGGATTTGTTTTGTTCACATGTATTCTTGTTGAAATTACATGGAGAGGATCATAATTTATTGCAAAATTCGTTTTAAGATCCATTCCCTTTAACAAACTTTCCACCATGGAAAGTGTAGCTTTACTTTTGATAATGAAAGGACCTACTATCCATGGGAATTTTATCTCTGAATCTTTTCTGAAGTTGATGAAATGTCCATTCTCCACTATCAACTTTTGTCTTATTAACTCTAAAGTAAACACACTAGGAGTGAGAAAATTTGGAAGAATGTATGGCTCATGGGTAAATCCATACACTCTGATAATAGTGTGTTCTTCCAATAAAAACCAATCTCCCATCCTTGTGTCTGGGGAAAATTGCAAGGTCTCTTTCATCAATGGAAGTACATTGGGTAATTTATTTTAGAAGAAAACTTTATAGACTCATGCCATCAGTAGATTCATATACTTGAAAAAATTGGTATTGGTTTCATCTATGAAAACCATTTATGGTAGCTATAAATTATCCTCATTAAAAAACAAGAACATCCTCATTAAATAAGACTAGAATCTGAAGTTTTTTGTGTTGTGGAAAATCACTAGCTGAGATTGAATACTTTCAGCTAGGAATTCATCATATTAAAGGCATGTTGGTGCAACAGACTGGGACTCAGACTATCTCATACTTACTGTGTACAACATACTCATGAAAAATTCAGGATTGTACCTGTATGTGTACAACCCTAAAAATTGACTCATCATGGAAAAAATTATCTTAGTTTCCTCATTAAACAGGATTACTTCTAAAGGAAAAGGTTGCTTATATAGGGAGACATATGACCTAAATCATTTTGAAAAGAAAGGTTGTTTTTGTTCTATAGGAGCATCTCTAAAAAGTTGGATTAGGTCTTCTTCAAAAAACTCTTCACGGTTTTGGGTGAAGGTAGGGGTAACTGCAAGGGAGCCTCGAAAAAACTAATGCATTGATAGGAAAAATAATTTTGGACTTGGTTGCATCCATAATTACTCTCTTGGAAGAAGAATCATTAGAAGTGCACCATTCAAAAAAATTTGGAAAATTTAGGGTTTGTTTTGGACATAAATAGTATAAATGGGACAGGAATATATTATGTAAATCACTACCCTAGTCTTTGAATCTATTCAACCTTGATTTCAAATGGGTAATACGATAAAAGGATCAAATGGTGTGGAACATTCCTCTATCCATGTCCTCTAAAACTTCATCAATCTTATGAAACTGGAGGGCCTGATCCTCCACTCCTCCACTATCCATGTCTAAATACCCAGATTCAGGAAAATATATGGCCTACCTAGAAAACTGATGGCTGGATAGGTATATATCTGACATGGCTTTGTCCACACAGAAACAATGCTCCTTCTTCCAATGAAAAATGACAAATAACCTTAAGCCACATGCCCTTAACCTTTATAATATCCTCTATAATGGTTTAGGGTAAAAGATCAGTTTGTACTTTACCATTAGTAGAATTCTCTACTAATTCATACGTATTTTTCACAAACAAATTTTTTTGTATACGTGGATTCAGTTCACCATATCTTAGAAACTTGATAAAGAAAGAAATGGGTTGTTCATCGTTTTGTGAATTCTTTTGCAATAAAACTCTTGCTATTGTATGTTCAGATGAATAAGAGAAAATCAAAAAAAAAATTGCAAAATTAGGACTTACTAGAACAGGGGACTCTAGGATTTCCCTTTTGATATATTGTAAATATTTCCTAGCTTCTACAACCATTTAATTTCACTGTCCTTTTTCAACATATTTGTAACATTCCTTAATATTTCTACAAAGCTAGGGATAAACCTCCTCAAGAAATTTACCTTACAAATGAATGATTGTACCTCCTTCTTATTCTCGGGGTCCTCTACCTTCAAAATATCCTTCACTATGTCTGGATCAATTTTAATTCCATCCTTTGAAATAATATGAACCAATAATTTCCCCTCTTTCATAGCAAAATTTGAATTTATGGGATTAAGAGAAATACCATACCTCCTGCACTTCAGAAATACCTTCTCCAAATGCTTTATGTGGTCCCTGTAATATTTAGAATAAACTATGATATCATCCATATAAATTAAAACAAAATTATCCTTTTCTTCAGCAAAAGCTATGCCCATGGCCCTCTAAAAAGTAGCTCTTGCATTCATTAACCCAAAATTCATTTTAGCATACATGAAAGTCCCCCATGGTGTGGTGAAAGGTGTATTCTCTTGATATTGAGGAAGAACTTTTATCTGGTTGTACCCAGGGATGATTTTAAGGAACCATACCAATTCTTCAAACACAAATTCGTAAAACATCAACTATAAAATGTTTGGCGATATTTTTCAAAAAATATTTTTATTTCCAAGGATTTTATATTGTTTATATAATAAATTGGCGATTTTTACGGTGAAAAAAGTTGACCCTGTCAAAATTGGGCGAAACAGGGCTTCAAAACTTGCAAAATGGTGAATCGTTTTTGGGAGAAACCCCTAAAAATAGCTAGTGGGATAAATTTCGCCCCTAAAATTATCCCTGGTTGTACTCAAAAAAACCATCCATAGTATAAATTCTTTCAGCTCCAACAACTTTCTGCAGTATGTGATCCATCTTGGATAAAGGATAGTTATCTTTTAATGACACTTTATTCAAATTTATAAAATCCACACATAATCGGATTCCTCAATTCTTATTTATAACATGTACTAATTTAGCTACCCATCTTGTGTGGAAATTAAACCTAGGTGATAGATCAATTGCACTCACAAAATTACTAATCAAACATGCAAATTTACACACAAAGGAGACTGAAATTGGAGCATAACAATAATTTGTATTGAATAAGTGTACATTAGCCAACCTTGTGAAGTCATAGGCTACTGCAATAAATAATTACATGAGAGATTCAAATGCATAAGTATGCCATTCGAAATAGTCAAAAGCAGGCTTACTAAATCTAGTCAAATCCCCCATAGGTGCATAAAGTAGTTTCCAAATCTTCCTAGGAGCTCACAAATTGGAAAAGTCAAGTAGGAAAGCTAATAGGTGATGGAAATACAACTCATACATGCTTTTATTAGGAGAAAATAATGGAGGATGATGAGGGAAAAAAACAAGTCAACTGCACCTAGTCTTACTTTCCCTTTTGCCATAAAACCCAGTAAAGCAGGCAATAAAGTAGAAAAAGTAGACATGCGCTAGGGAGGATCTGGAATAAAGAAGATATGCTAAATATGGATTCTAGGAGGTTTCCCAAGTTCTCCATGACTTAGTTTTAGCAAGTTTGACTTCTAGGACATGTGGAAGACAACTTGCATAGAGTGGAATATTGGAAACTAGGCAAATAAGACAAAAATGGATTAATTAATGTCTAAGGTAGCTAACTATGGGTTGATTATTCTAACACCCCCCCTTAAGCATGACTTATGAGTAAATATCAAAAAACTATAGGGCCTAGAAACAAGTCTTAGTCACCCTTTACATACTGCATGTCCATTTAACCAAGGAAAGAGGCAAAAACCCAGTGGGAAAATCCTCCCTTAAACATGGACAGTAAACAAAATTTGAAAATATTGTCATCAATCATGCTTCACAACATGATCAGAAATCCCCAACAATTATTTGATATTGTTGAATGTCTTCTCACAAAAAAATTTGGTGAAGATGTCAGCTACTTGTTCTGAAGATGCACAAAAGAGTAGGTGAATGGTGCCATCATGCACAAGCTGTCTGATGTAGTGCATATGGATCTCAATGTGTTTGGTTCTCTGTATCTGAACTGGATCATTGCAGATTCGAATGGTGCTCTGATTATCACAATAGATAATAGTTGAGAACTCTGATTCAAAGCCACACTCACCAAGTAACCCTTGCAACCATAAACATTGAGTTGTTGCATTTATAACTCCTCTGTACTCTGCTTCTGTAGATGAGAGTGCAATGGCACTTTGTTTCTTGCTTGACCAGTTGATTGGTCCTTCAGCAAGCATGAACACATATCCTGATGTTGACTTTTGATCTACATTGTCACCTGCCCAATCGCTGTCAGTAAACCCAATCAAATCAAGATCAGATTTAGCTTTGTAGAAGATCCCATGAGTTCTTGTTCCCTGAATAAAGTTAAGGATCCTTTTGGCTGCTCTCCAATGGATCTTATGAGGATGATCCATGTATCTTGAAGTCACACTTACTGCATAATAAATATCAGTTCAAGTGAGTTTAAGGTACAACGAACACCCAATCAATTGTCTATACAGTGTACTATCTACCATAAGAGAAGAACCTGCTTCTTCAAGCTTAACTCCTAAAAGGAAGGGAGTCTTGCTTGGCTTGCAATATTTCATGTTGAACTTGTTCAGAAAATCCAAATCATACTTGGACTGATGTAATTTTCTTCAATGTTTGGATTGATCAATTTCGAGACCCAAAAAGTGGCTCAACAACCCCAAATCAGTCATAGAAAATGCATGGTTCATTGCATCCTTCAAGGAGGCAATTTCTTTCTTTGAGCTTCCTATAATCAGAAGGTCATCCACATACAAGAAAATAATCATCAAAGAACCATGAATCAGCTTCAAATAAACATTTGGATCAGACTTGCATCGAACAAAACTCATTGACAGCAAAATGCCATGAATCTTGGCATACCAAGCCCCAGGGGCTTGCTTAAGCCCATACAATGATTTCTTTAGCCTGCACACAAAATATGGATTAGTAACAAACCCTTGAGGCTGTTGCATGTAAATCTCTTCAGTAATATCTCCATTCAGGAAAGCACACTTCACATCCATGTGATGTACCTCCCACTGCTTCGAAGCTGCAATGGTTAAGGCTAGCCTGATGGAGTCCATCTTTGCCACTGGTGCAAAGGTCTCATTGTAGTCAATACCATGTACCTGTGAGTAGCCCTTGGCTACCAATATTTCCTTATATTTCAAATTTGAACCATCATCAGCAAAATTATTTTTGAAAACCCACTTACATTGAACTAGCTTCCTCCCTAGGGGAAGATCAACCAGCTCCCAAGTGTTGTTCTTCTGGAGTGAGATGAATTCTTCTTTCATGTATGCTTGCCATATTGGATCATGTATTGCATATTCATATGTCTGTGGTTCTGATTCAACCATCAGATAACATTTCTCTGCAAACAAAGGGTCTTTCATGCTCAGGGTACTCTCAAACTGAGATCTAGTCCTCCTAGGATCACTAGGATTTCCAGCTAGTTCCCCAGCTACATGAATGGTATTTTCTGCCCATTTTGGTCTTGTAGGACTGTTAGGATATGCAATTAAATCATAATTATCAGACATATCAAAATCAGCAAACTCATTTGTCTCTTCACTTACATTCAATGGTTCTAGTGGTGAAGAAGACTCTCCAACTTCAACTGTTGCTAAAGGCTCTTCTTGGAACTGAACACTCCTTTCAATGAAGGATTTGTTTGTGCTAAAATTGATAAGATTGTACCCTTTTGAATATTCAAATTACCCAACAAATAGACACTCTTGGCTTTGGGGCTGCAAAGCCTTCCTCTTTTCTGTTGGAATTCTAGCCCAAGCCCTTGAGCCAAAAATTCTGAAATGGGTCACATCTGGCTTGTGCCCACTCCATGCTTCGAAAGGATTCATACCATCAATTTGTTTATGAGGCACCCTATTATTGATATAGGATGCATAGTTTATAGCCTCAGCCCAAAACTTTGGTGGCAAATTCTTAGCCTCCAACATACAGGTTGTCATCTCTTTCAGTGATCTGTTCTTTCTCTCAGCAACACCATTTTGTTGTGGTGTGTAAGGGGTTGAATGTTGCATCTGAATACCTGCATATTCACAATATTGAATGAACTCATACTTTACATACTATCCACCATTTTCATATCTGAGGATCTTGAGTTTCCTCCCAAACTGGTTTTCAACCAAAGCCTTAAAGACTTTGAAGAGGCCAAAAACTTCAGACTTATGCTTCAGGAAGTAAACCCAACATTACCTAGAAAAGTCATATATGAAAGTTAATGCATATTTTCCCTAACTCATTGACATACGAGGGAATGGACCAGAAACATCACTGTGGATCAACTCAAGAGGTGCAGAGGTTCTCTCATGACTAGCTCTCTCAAATTTATGCTCTGGGTGTTTTCCTAGGACACAACTTTGACAGACTCCCGTGGAAAACTTAATCTTTGGTAACCCTATGACCATTTATTTTTCACTTAGATCAGAAAGATACTTATATTTAAGATGGACAAATCTTTCATGCCAAAGCTTGCTTGCCTCATTAGCATGAATCAGAAGAGCAGAGGGGTTTGAGTAGGGTAGAAAATGTGAAAACCAGTATACCTTCGAAGTGTGATCTACAACTCCTTTTGCAATGACTTTACCACTCAAGATCTCCATGATCTCAACATCATCAGGGGAGACTATGACCTTCTTTGGAGACCCTGTGTGGGTCATTTGATACACTGACAAGAGGTTAGAGGCAAGACCTGGAACATACAATACATTGTTGAACTTACCATGGTCAAGATCAATCCTTCCTTTGCCCAAACTGTCAGTGAGAGAGTCATCTCCCAACACTATTGGTGGAGCTTTCGACATGTCAAGAGAGGATAATTCCTCCTTGGTCGAAACCATATGTCTTGAAGCTCCAGAGTGTATGATGAAGCTAGGTGAGCTTGATGTGCCAACAACCAATGCATGAACTCTCTCTCTCTGTTCTGAATTTGATCCTCCTTCCCTATTCTTTGAGCTATCAGGAAGGGAGATGTTATTCTTCTCCAAGAGTTGGGTCAGCATGTCAATTTGCTTCTTCATGCAGGAGCTTTCAAGATGAAAGCCCTTACTGCAATATGCGCACTTGCTCATTTCTCCTTTGTTCTTATTCTTCTGGAAGTTCTTCTTGGAGCCTTGGGGCTCCTCCTGAGACTTGTTCTTATCTCTCTTCTGCTCAGGTGGCTTCTTAGCTTTCTTCTTACCTTTTGAATCCACCCTCGAATCTCCAGCAACTAGAGCTTGGTCTTTGGAAGGTTTGATGGTGCCCATCATCACCAGTTTATCTTGTTCTTGTGTGAGGGATTCCATGAACTCTGCAAGCTTAGGCATCTTCCAGGCTCGAGCTGTCAACTTGGTGGCATGGAAGGTTGAAACAAACACTGAATAGTCAGGGGAAAGCTTTGATAGTATGGCCAAAACTAGTTGCTCCTCCTTCTTTTGAATTCCACACTATTTTAGCTACAAAACAAAGGATTTAAACTTGGAAAAGTAGAGTTACAGGGATTCGAAGCTGCTGGGACTCAAGGAGATCAATTCATTCTCAATTTGATGTCCTCTCATCTCATATGTCTTACCAAAAATCTCTACAAGATTCTCCCATACTTAATTTGTTGATATCAATCCATCAAGATGGAAGAGGAGGTCTCTGGATATGCTCAAACACAAGAGACCATAAGCCTCATCCCTCCTGTTGTGCCATTTAATTTTCTCTGTAGCTGCATTGGGCTCTGCTTCAGTTGCCATAGTCACCCTATAGAGAAATTTTTCTCTCAACAGTATCTCCATCTATTCTTTCCATTCAAATAAATTAAATGGAGTCAAGATGATCTTCTAAGATTGATCCATAGCTCAAAAATTGTCCCTTCAGTAAGTAGAATAGCTCCCAGTCAAGATGTCAAACCTGCAATAGTAATATGGAAGGAGAGAAATTGATCTACAAAAGCTCTGATACCATGTGGAAATTGAACCCGGATGATATATCAATTGCACTCACAAAATTACTAATCAAACATGCAAATTTACACACAAAGGAGACTGAAATTGGAGCATAACACTAATCTGTATTGAATAAATGTACAATAGCCATAGGCTGCTGCAATAAATAATTACATGAGATATTCGAATGCATAAGGATGTCATTCGAAATAGTCAAAAGTAGGCTTACTAAATCTAGTCAAATCCCCCATAGGTGCATAAAGCAGTTTCCAAATCTGCCTAGGAGCTCACGAATTGGCAAAGTCAAGTAGGAAAGCTAATAGGTGATGGAAAGACAACTCATACATGCTTTTATTAGGAGAAAATAATGTAGGATGATGAGGGAAAAAAACAAGTCAACTGCACCTAGTCTTACTTTCCCTTTTGCCATAAAACCCAGTAAAGCAGGCAATAAAGTAGGAAAAGCAGACATGTGCTAGAGAGGATCTGGAATAAAATAGATATGCTAAATATGGATTCCAGGAGGTTTTCCAAGTGCTACATGACTCATTTTTAGCAATTTTGACTTCTAGGACATGTGGAAGACAACTTGCATAGAGTGGAATATTGGAAACTAGGCAAATAAGACAAAGGTGGATTAATTAATGTCTAAGGTAGCTAACTATGGGTTGATTATTCTAACATCTTGAAAATATGAGAGTTACAATGATTTTTGCATTAAATAGATTCCTTACTTCTTTTTCAAATAAAGGAAAAAGAATTGGATTTATTCTTCTTAACTTTTGCCTGAAAGGTTTCCCTCCAGGTCTGATAGGAATAGTATGTTGTGTGATGGAGGTATGATATTATTTCAAATCTTCATATTTCCAAGAAAAAACATCATTGTATTTTTTCATCGGGTTAATATATTTCTCTTTTTCTTCTACAGGCAAGTTTCTTGACAGTTTTACTATTTTTGGAGAATATTCAGTCCCAATATTTTGATCTTGAATATCATTCTCATTGGGTTGAACTTTTGGATATTTAGCCACATCATTCTTGTGAAATAGTTTCTCTATAGGAATAAGGCCCTTTGTAATATAATTACTTCTCAATTGAATTATGTCCTTACCTCCAATCATATTATTCAATTTTTTTTGTTTAACGTCTTCTTCTGCAAACTTTTCATCATTCTGGAAATTTTTTGAATTTTCATTTTTTTTGTATCAATATGTGTATTTACAAATTCATCTGATAGCTCCAAAAATCTCTTTATCTGTAGATCATCTTCAAACGCTTTCCAATATTTGGAGTTTTTAGGGATGGAAGGTCTATTTACAATCTCTATTTTATATTTTTTCTTGGAGTAGACAGATACTTTAATGTTTTCAGCAATAGTGGCAAGAGAATCAGCTATCTAATTTTGCATTCTAGGAATCACCACAGCTTTGTGTTCAGTGAAGAATTTTCCCAACATGTCTCAAACTTCATTTTTGTAAGCTCTCATTCTAGGATGTTTTGTTTGATAGTTTTTATTTACTTGATTTACCACTAATTTTGAATCTCCAAATACATCTATTATTTTTTCCTTTAAATATTTTAGAGCATTTAATCCTAATAGAAAAGCCTCATACTCTGCTACATTATTGGTACATTCAAATGTCAGTTTAAAAGAATAAAAAACAAGGTCTCTATTTGTAGAAATAATCCAAATAACTTCCCCAACTCCCTCCTTACTGATTAATCCATCAAAATACATTGTCCATACCCCTTCCTCATTTTGTTTTTTGTCTAATGCTTCTTGCGAGCTCTTAGCAAATTCTTTGTCTTATTTTAGCTTAGATACCACAGGCAAGTCTTGTTAAATATGGGAATCATTGAAAAATATTGAAGAACCCATATCAGTATCCATGGCATAGATGGGATGGTTGTTTGGTTTTTCTTGAATACTAACCACATATGCTAATCTCTTTTATCTGTACAATCTCCTATGCTTTCCAAAAAAAGGAATAGTTTCATAGGACGTGTCCATTTGCAATGTTCCTTTGAGATTTGAATCTTGAGATCTTGACAATAGCATACCAAATTTAGGAGGGATATCAGCCGCAAAAACATCCATGATAATACTCTTGGCGGGGATCTATGCAAGAGTTACTACCATATATTTAATCAACCCAAAACATATTACTTTTCTATAATCAAAAGAAAAAAATTATTTATAGGGCCTTGTAATCTCCAATCCTAGACTTTCAACCACTATTCTTGGAATTAAATTGTGTGATGCGCTAGAATCTAGCATAGCATTGTGTAAAATCATGTCATGAACATTCAAGCAAACATAGAATGGGGGAACATCCTCTTCATTTGTATCTTCAATTCTAGGGCCAAGAACTATTGTTGGGGCATCATCTTTCAACTCTAGTGTGTTTGGTTGGAATTCTTCATATGTCTTTACTATTATGGTTATCTTCTCCCTGCATTCATTATTTCTTAACAATTCACTAAAGGGGATGGAAATCTTTATTTTGGGAAATTCATTTTGCAAACTGAAAGAGGAAATTGTATTGTCATTTTCAACCGTCAAATATTTTTTATTCTCCTTTGACATTTCTTTTTCATTGTCTTTCAATGCTTCTTTTTGATTTTCAGGCATTTTATGTACAATATTTTCTTTTTGTTTTTCTTTTTTTTTATGTATTTTTCTGACTATTAGAAGGCTGATTTGAAGTAGGCCTTCCTTTGTTTATGACTACATCTCTATTTCTCAAATTCAATTTTCTCTGGAAATCATCAATAGAATTTTGATATCCTCTCTGATACTGCTCTATTTCTACCTCAAGTGTATTATAATCATCCTCCTGAGCAAACAAATTGTTCTCCTCCTCTGTGAGATAAATTTCAGAGTCTAAATCATCAAAATGATGTATTTGATTATCTAGTGGATCATTCTCTTCCTCCTCATCAATGTAATTTTCTAGGAATGGAGGTCTTATTTGTTGATCTCTGACATTTCTAGGATTTCTTTGGTCTCTCTACCTAATATGAAGTGGAGGAGGAGGCCTTTTGAAGTTTGGATTCCTGATTTGTGGGTCATGATGGTCTGAGTTTGGAGATATGTTATCCAAAGAAATTCTATTCATTAACCTCTCCATTGTTTTCATCATTATATCAAACTTGGCATCAATAGATGAGAATGTTGAAGCCTGGTTATCTTCTCTAGTTCTTCTCATATCTACCTCCACCCTTTGTTTCGTCTTCTCATATGCCATTAAAGTAGCCACTACATCCAGAGCATCTTTAAACATTTCAGGAAAATCAACATATTTTCTCTCTCTTAACAACAAAGAAAGCTCACTATCAAATGCATCAGCATAGAGTAATTTTGCAGCCCCTACTCTGGGTTTTATATCAATTGGTATGAATTATAAACCCTCATAAATCTGCTGGAAAATTCATGTACTGATTCAAAATTCCATTTCTTTAAATTGTTATATTGAGTCAGAACCTGCAAAGGACTCTTTTTATCTTCCCATCTATCCAAAAACAAGGTCTGAAAAGATTGGAAAGTGAGAATAGACCTTGCATGAAGATCTTTAAACCATCTTTTGGCTTCCCTTGATAAAATTTGTGCAAATAATATCATTTTAGCATCATCATAATCCAATTCTTCCAAATCAATGAAATCATCAAACCTATCCACATGTTTTCTAGCTGTGAAATTTCCATCCCCATCAAATAGTGACATTCTCTATGAGTAGTTATGGGGAAATTCATGCAACACAGCAGGAAAAGCCAAGTGAGAAAACCTAACAACCATAGCTCTACGAGGGTTATGAATAGTAGGGGGATTTTGAACAATACTTGGGATTTGGGGCTAAGAAGTTTGGATTAGAAGATTTCTTTCTTCTGTCTTTATAATACTCTGAAGATTTAGCCAAAGTGAATCTAACAAATAATATTGAAGTCTATTTGGACTAATTTCAACTTGTTTCAAATATGATTCAGACTTAGACCTTAATAAAGTTTGTTCAAACTTTGTTTCCAAGTCAAAATATTGAAAAATAAGGAATTCTTATTGGGATTGAGAGAAATATATTTCAATTTTAGAAGTATCTATTAGTTCGTTTCCTCTTCTTTTCCTAATAATAATTTTTAGATCTTCCACACTATGCAAAGTTTTAGAATTAGGGTTACCGCTTGTATGTGCTCTCCTAAAAGCCAGTATGATGTATTTGAATCACCTTCTTGGAAATCAATGTGGAGTCGTGTTGAGCCTCATTTTGTTATCATTTTTGGTGATTAAATAACACGTTTAAACACATATTTTATTACCTTTAGTACATTTTATGTTATGCAGATCATTATTTTACCACAAGGTAAGAACAAATTTGATGTTATTTCTGCTTTGGTTATTAATATCATTTTTATGATTTTATTAACTCAAATTCATATTATTCAAAGAATTTTTTATGTATTATTTGATATGTATATTCGTTTGCATATTTATAGTTCATTTGGGAAAATTAACACCAAAACGCATTCAACCTTCCTTTCACATAATGCATTTATCTCACAATCTAGTCTAGCGTCCAACTCACGATCCAGCTTGGCGTTCAACTCGTCATCCAGCCGTTGCATGAGATTCACTGATCATTTTCCATGTGTGCCCTAGATTGATGCACTACACATCCAGTTTACAGTTCAGTGTTCTGTTTAGCTCACCATTCATCTCGCTCATCAGCCTACATGGTGTCCATAATTTGTTTTGAGCATTTAAACATAAAACAATTGTAAATCTCCTTAGCCATCCATCACACCAACTATCTCTGTGTTGGACTGATGCATTTAATTCATATTCTGGAAGGTTCACCACCTAGCTGCTCATCATCCATGCGTTAAAAGAGGTGAGCATTTGATGTTTAATTACGGTCTCCTCTGATTTAATGTTAAATTATCACAAGTCTGTTTGTTTAAGGGATAGAATGGCCTGCATTCCAGAAGATAGACTGTGTCACCTCCCCTACTCTCCACAACCTACACGCTCGTGATGATAAGGGACATGTGTTCCAAAACCTGATGTTGTGTACAAATCCACGCTCAACACCAATCCATTCTCCACTCTTAGGAAGGGATTCACGCCACGCTGAAGAGGATCTACTCGCACTATAGAAACATGTCCATGCAAAAGATGGAGTAGACTTGTCACGTTATGCCACGATCACGCTAAATGAAGAGCCATACCATGTGTTGGTTGTAAATAAATAATGTGGTTTAAATATTGCCTAAAATTAGAGAAAGGTCGACTTGCTCATCTCTTATGTAAAACTATATATATATCAGTCTCTAATTGAAGAAAACTTTAGTCAGGAGTTAGTCAGAGCCAGAGTTAGTCATAGTTGTTAAGCACTGTAATTCTATTTTTGAATATGACTAAAGAGTTGTATGCATTGTTGTTGAAGCTTGTTTTTGAGTAGGATTTAGCAGACTTCACCCCTGATTGTTGGGAGCGCCCCTCATCAACCAGAGGTTCAGTAGCTTAGTTTTAATTCAGTTCTTTATTTTCTGTTGTAGTTAATTTAATTTAATTTCCAGTTGTTTTCATTAGATGTTATTTTATTTCCTACATTATATTTAACTTAGCTTCTTTTTAGTAGTTAAACCAGTGTTTTATTACATGTATTGCATTAGTTTAGTTTCATTTCAGTAATTGAATAAGTAGATGCGCACATAGTTTTGCTTTCAGTTATTTGCTTCCAGTATTTTGTTTTCAGTTTTTTTCTAGTTAGTTGCTTCTAGTCAGTCATTTCATTCCAGTATTGTTTTCAGTTTATTAGTTTCAGACAAGTAGAATAGTTTCTTTCCAATTGAACTTAGTTTTGGTTCAGAAACATCAACCATTGGTAACCTCTAGTTCTCCGCTATCTACTGAACCAAAGGATGTGACCTTTTCACTAGTAGGGAGCCCAAACTTTGTTGACCTTGTTGATATTGAGCAGGTAAAATCCCTCTTTGGAAACCCCACAGATACATTCATCTCACAAATTGAGACATCCACAGTAGAACCTAATATCCCTCTAGGGTTTAATAAGAAAACGGTTGACCAGAGGAAGATCTCTCCCAAAATAGAACATTGGGACGCTTCATTGTCACCTCAAAAGGAGCTTCCTAGGTATATTTATATCAAAAATCCAACCTATATGGAGGGACCGGGAGAGAATGAAGATTGTAACAAAGTTAGAAATAATGCAGGAGAAGGAGAAAATCAAACTGTGGCTACCTTCGGGTTTCCTATCCTAGATACTGTACTGGATGTAAATATGAAACCCTCCTTCTTTACCTACTTTTTATGGAAAAAGTAATGAGGACCCGAACACATTCTTGTTTGAGTTTGATATTCTTTGTAGAAGCTATAATTATCTACAAGATTCTCACAAACTAAAACTCTTTCCCACTACATTAAAATATTCCTCCTTGCAATGGTTCATGGGATTAGGTGAATCCACTATCAAGACTTCGGATGACATGAGAACCTCATTTTTACGAAAGTATCAAGAATACTACAAACCTAAAGACTATCGACACGATATATTCAAGATACAAAAACTTGAAGATGAGATCCCAGAGGACTATCTCGAAAGGTTCATTTATACCCTTCATAAATCAAAATATCATGACCTTCGAGAAGATGCAGTACGTACACTTTTTCTCAAAGGAATCTCCGAGGACTTGCTAGAGAGTCTTAATCTCATGGAAGATGGAGATATTTCTCATAATACTTTTGCACAGATCGGTGAGATGTGTAAAAATTATTCTAGAAGTTAGGGGGAAGTTGGGAAAATTTTTTGAGATCCTTATAATAAGAATATAAGAGGAAATGTTCCTAGTTCAGGAGGAGTTACAAGGATGGAATAAGGTAACCTATTGGATAATTTCAGGACCAACATCTTAGGAGTCATGGGTTCCCAATTAGATTCTTTACAAGCCAAGAAAAGACAATATGAAGAACGAGCATCAATGAGTATTTTCTGTCCAAGGTGTAGGACAAAACATCCCCAAAGGGAATGTTCGTTAGACAACATTTTTGTATGTCACATCTGTATAGAGGAACATCCGACAGATAACTATCCATCCTTTCCTGGATTGCAAGCCATCTATAAGAGTGGGGATGTAGGTGAAACATCTAGGAGGCCTATTTGGAAATCTAGAGATCAACCAGTATATCATAATTTTCCACCACAATCCCCACCCTATTACTCTCCATACCAACAACCCCAACAATGGAATAATCCTAGTTGGCATAATTGGCCACCTCAGTATCCTCCTCCTCAGTTTCCACAGCAACAATATTGGTCACAAGGGTGGAGAGGACAGCCATATCCTCAGTCACAACCTACCCCTCCACCTAGTCATCCTTATCCTTAGCATCAACCGAATTTCTAGTAGCATTTATCTGGATTTGTACCTCTAGTTCCTCTCATTATGCAACAACCTCATCACTATCAAAATACAAACCCTCTGCAACCGACATTATTACTTGCACAACCAATACCTAACCCTAATAATAATCCAAATCGAGCTCTTAACAATATTGAGTTGTGAACTTGTGGAAATTAAGGCCAGCAATAGATTAATTTTACTCACAACAATTAACAATTGATCATGCAAAATTGCTCACAAAAGAGACTGAAAATGGAGCTGTAACACTAAACTGTATTATGTAAGTGTACAATAGCCAACCTTGTAATAACATAGGCTTCTGAATAAATAGAATACATCAGGAAATCGAATGCATGAGGAAGCATCCAAATCTAGCATAAAGCAGGCTTACCAAAAATAAGCAAATCCCCCATAGGTGTAAAAAGCTGATCCCAAATCTGTCATGGAGCTCATGAATTGGAAAGGGAACATGGTAAAGATAAAGAGTGATGAAATGGCAGATCATACATGCTTTTGCATGGAGAAAAGAGTGGAGGATGAAGAGGACAAAAAACTAGTTCACCTCACCTAGTCTAGCTTTCCTAT